>WBMW01004615.1:237330-274267 GCA_013396635.1 Penelope pileata | reverse complement strand
TCCAGCAGGTCATCCCCCAACCTGTACTGGTGCATACGGTTATTCCTCCTCAGTGCAAGACTCTACACTTGCTTTTGTTGAACCTCATCAGGTTAATTGGCAGATATTTATATGTGTATTTATATGAATATTTATATACTCACACAGATATTCATATAGATCTCTCCACCAAACAATTGTCTAATTAGATGCTGTCAAAGAAGAACAATATTTCAAAAATAATAATTTGGAATTTGGGAAAAGTTTGCAGCTTAGGCCCCAATCCTGTGTATAAATAGCATTACAGTGCAATTCATGGTAGCAATCACGTAATTAACGTTATTTATATAACATAAGGCCCTAACAAGCTAGCTAAGGTACACATATATCATATTTGACTACAAATCAACTATAAGTCATATGGAGGAAAAACATAAAATATGACACCAGATGAACTCTCATGGTGTGGAAATTTCCGGTGGCATTTTGTTGTGGTCGGGCATGATATTTTTGTTTTATTTATTGGCTGGTCATCCTTTTGCTATCTGAGGTAGCAAATGATAATCCAGCATATCTGCTGACAGCAACATTTAAATGTTGTCTGTTTATGAGCCTCTGTGATGTTTTCCATTTCAGAATTTTAATTGATGTTCTCTCCTCCAGGCAATTATCTCTGCAAAACTCTCCACAGTTTCAGCTTTAAGTTCACTGACTGCCCCTAGGAATAGATGTGTTTCTTCACCTAGGTGACCTCTATGAGAAGCAACAAAGCAGATTTCTGGACAAACTCTCTCATCTTATCTGCTACCTCACTTCAGCTCCTCTTTGTTCTGAAAAGGAAGGGCAAAACTGCTTCTTCTAGTCTCTAAGATGTAGTTTCTTTTCCTCCAGTATTTCTCTACTCCTAAGCATCAGATCTTTTCTCATTGTAAAGTATGCTTTCATGGCAGCCACATGTGCCTAGAGCTCAAGCAGCTTCTTGAACATCGTTATCTGCTTTGATATCCTGGTGCTACAATAGGGAGGAAAAAAAAAAAAAAAAAGAAGTGAAGCAAATTCTTTTCGGAACTTCAAGAACGGACATAATTTCAACTGGTTTTCATTTCACCCCAAACTAGTTATTTTCACTCCAGGTATTATCTTCACTGACACTGTCATGCATGTGTTGATGCAAACACAAGCCACACTGCATTTAGAGATAGGGTTGTTTTCCACCCCTAAAATAAAGAGTGACAGTGCAGTTTGCTTGATGTCAGAGGGGAGATGGAGTACTTGAGCCCAAGATTCAACATCAGAGAGCATCTGGCTTAATGTTGTGGGAAGGATATAATTTGGTCTGTACAATCACTTCACTGTAACACAGCATGGATTGTGATTTTTCCACCTACAAAAGCAATATTTAGCACTGCTCGGACTGATCTGTGATCCTGTTATGCTTGAGCATTTTAAAGCACGTTAAGTGTCCACAAGTGTTAAGCAGTTGCCCTCCTGACAGCAGAAGTATTTTCCACAAGGCTCTATTCCGCTGTTTGTGGAATAGTGCAGGTTTACTGATGGCAAACTTTGATTATACCTAATCCTCTTTTGTCTGTGGATGAATAAATCAAGAGAAACATGTAGCAAGCAGCAAAGGAATATATCTCTTTCGCTAGGAACATTGTGATGCATATTCCTTATCCCAGGAAAGTCAGGGATAAACAGATTTTACGTTGGTTTACATCTTCACCCAGAAAGCTGTGCCTAAACTTAAACTGCCAGGTCTCACTGCCCCTAATGGGAAGAAGGAAGGATGTCTTTTCCTTGTATTAGATTTTCTAATATTGCTTGTCTGACAAAAGATATTTTGTCTTGGCTTCATTCCAGTGAGATGAAGCTTGGGTTCATTATGAACTCCTTCCCCATGTCCCTTATTCTTCGTCAGTAATATTAACAGATACAAAATAGTGTGGTTTAGGTTTAAAAATAGCCTTCTGTTTTCATCGAGCTTTCATACTTGAAAGGAAATTTATAAATTGTCAAGTTGACTTAATTTTTCCTCTGGACTTGCACCTATTTGCTGTAATAAGAATTTCCCCCTTGGGTTTCACTCATCTCCAGCGTGTGGCAGGAAAAAGGGATTAGGATTGTATTTGTCTTCTTTCTGAAGCCAATGCCCTTTCAGCAAGTCTGCTATCAGTTCTGGCTGCCAAAACCGCATTTTAATGCCTTACCTAAGGGTCAAGTATTTTATATTAAGTTAACTTTTGCCTCTGCTGACTTTCAGTATTCTATTTACTTTGGAATCTTCACTCCATATGGAGCTTACTATTGTTTTATGTTCACTCAAACCTATATTATGCTTTTCAGTTCTTCCTGCCAAACCTACAAAGAAATGGGGAAGGAGTCTTGGGGCTTCTTCATCCTCCAGTAATGGCTCATTTTAATGAGTTTATCCTCTGATTTGGAGAAACTCAACCCTTTGGCATCGGGAGATGGAATTTCTTGACACTAAGTGCTCTGCAAATGCATTTTTGTCAGAGCTATGGACCATTGGTACCTGGGGGGATTTACACAGTACTTAGCAGACCCATTTATTTGCAATACAAAATAATGTTTTGTTTACAGCATCCTCCCCACAGGGCATTAATCATACAGCACCTCATTCCAGCTGCAGATTGTCAATAATCCAGGGCTCTTTTCTGTTCATTTTTTGTTGTGTTATAGTAGATCTCCTATGTCTTGTGTTAAGAAGAAAGATGTATGAAGTTCTATGTGAAGTTTTTTTCCAAGGTGACTTGCGGTTTTGGGAGGTTTGTAAGTTCTAGCTCACAGAATGATTGGTATACATGAACTGGATGGGCACTGCTACCTATCTCTAAGCAGATGGTAATGTCACAGGTTGTCAGTAAAATGTTTGTTGCAGTAATATAGAAGGGCAAGGATTTCTGTCAGCAAACTACTTGCATCTATCATTTTACCTTAAAAAAATCAACTGTAAGCTGTTACCTGCTGTGGCAACTACCTACTGTACTAAAAGATATAAAACAGTTGAAAAATGATGACTTCTTCCTTGGTAGGCTGAATTTTGTATTCCTTCTTACCAATCTGTTTGAATCTTTTCCTGGTATCTAGCATCACTTCATCTACTGATATAAAATATATTAATACATTAGATAAATTGGTCAAATAAATTTAATATTGTGTATCTATAACTTTATCAATGGATTAAATAGAATTTTCCAAGTGATGCACAAGATATATCAGTATTCTTTTTTTGAATTAATACAAGGAAAATCAAGGACATTTTACTTAAGAGGATATAATCTACGTAGTATCCAACAAGGCCTTTCAGGCGTCTAAATGTAGGCATAATTTTATTCTGTCTTTAGTACTGTGACATCCACATATGTGTAACTGCCAGACTCAAATGGCACCTGAACCACTCGTTGGGTGTCTTCACCAATTGTATTTTCACCTCAGCAATACACTTGTATGTACTTTGACCCTTATTTGTCTTTTCCTTCCAATACACAATCAAGCTGGCACATGAGTATATAGGAAAACAAGCTTTAAAAAAAAAAAATAAACAACCAACGTACTAACCAACCAAAACCATCCATCTTTCTCTTCTTTTAGAACAAGAAAATAAATCATCTTATATATAAAAAAAATCTTACTTTCCAAATCAGATTACTTTTTATTTGGGATTTTTGTCATGGACTTACTATTAAAAGTATTTGGCTATAATTTCATCTTCCCAATTTTATTTCTGCTTTCCTCTACTGAAAAATGGGAAAGTGGTGGGATGAAAGAAAGAAAGGAATATCAAAAAGTGATAGATGAAAAAAATGTCCGCTTCAAAAAGGGAAAATTTTGAGGACAAATCATTATGGGAGAAAATAATTTTCTCAAAAGCTGTTCCTTAGTTTTGAAAGTCAGGTAATTTTATTAAAAAGATCTTCTGTTTAAAAAGTTCTGTATCATTTTTCTTTTCTTTCACTGGTGATTTCAAATATACCTCAAAATATTTCCCTTGTGTTGCCTCTTGGTGCAGTCCTGCTGTACTTGTGAATCAAGCTGAACTAGGATAAACACTCTCTTCTTGCTCTTCATATCTTGTCCTCTGTGATGTTTTTGCATCAGTCCTTACTTAGCCTCAGTCCTGCAGACTGCTGTTCCTTTTTTCAGGAGGATCAATGGTTCAGGGTGATGGTGTACTGTCTTTTCCATATTGTCTAAATGATAGTGGACTGCACTGTAAAATAACAGAAATAGTGATTATAATTATCCAAAAAAGTAGTGCTTGTAAGTGATAGACTGAGATAACTAGCTTTGGAGAGCTCTTTTGACTGTGATCAATGGTGTCTCCTTGTAGGTCTGGAGAGACCAATAGTTTCCAGTGATGGGGCCTGCTGCTTTCTGCAACATCCCTGAGCGGGATCAGTCCCTGCATGTCAGCATTTCCACAACCTGACAGTAATCAATGTACATTTTAATTAGATCAGATAGTCTTCTTCTTTTTTTTTTTTTTTTTTCATTTTATGAATGACAGTTTCACTTTCTATGAAATCAAGGTTTACATTCACCTCAGGAAACATGGTATCTGCTACCTGGGATGTCATACAGCATCAGAATTGTCTACTTTCTTCCATGAGGTTATTATGACAGGTTCCTGTGTTTTTGTGGCCTGGCTCCATGAAGCATGTCACATTTGATGAATGTCTGACAAACATGAATTGCTATTTGTAGCCTTGATTTAGATGTGAGGGAAGTTTTACTTAGAGAGCTGTTCCCCCTGGATATGGTCTGATTCCAACCCTTTCAGTTCAGGACAGTCAGTTTGCAACCCTGGCTGAATGATGGGTCGATGTCCAATAAGTCATGATCAAAAGCTGAAGTCTTCTTAGTCAGCAAGACTTCAGTTTCCTTCAGGGTATGAGAACACTGTGCAACCATTCCGACAGAGACACTATTTCTGTTTCTTTTTAATCTGAGGACACTACAGGCAATGCTAACTTGGCATGAAACCTTTCTTACATTAATTACCACAGCAAGATAAAAAATAATAGAATATGTGTTTTGGTGCCCAGACAGTTAAAATCAAACCCGATTCATTTTAGGTCAAAGTTATGCAATTGAGGTCGAGATTGCTTTAGGATGCATGTTTTCCACTTAATTGAGCTACACTATCTGCAAGTTAACTTTTTTCTTCCAACTATGTGCAGGAATATTAATAAGACATCACAGAGTTTTTATTTTTTTATAACTAGATTGCTAAGTGTCACGTTTCTTTAACACAGCAACTGAGAGAGGAATGATAAATGGATCTAATCTATCGCCATTCACTGTGGTATCCAGGTAAATAGCATGAAAATTTATGATTGTCAAAAGATTTTGCCATAAAAATCCCTGCTGTCTGCTGCCTAGTCGAGCCAGCATTGGAGATTTCTTTGTCTTCCCTGTTGGTATGAGTCAAGTGTCAGAGCTGACTACAACTTTGCTCAGCAATAGGCTCTTACAAAGGTATATGAACTCTTGAGATCATATTAATCTTAAATTGCAATTTTGCTTTCTCCTCTCACTGTTTGTTTATTTTGCAGAAAGCATCTTCTGTTGTTTAATGATCAAGTGATTTTTCAGGCATATCATTTGCAGTATTCAGCATTATTTACAGAAATTTGTCATTTCTCTGATACTGCTTTGTTAATCTCGTCTTGGACAGTTAGCTCATGTGTCTGCAACTCAGGGACAGGAGAAAGGATTCTACAGAACTTTTGTCCTCCTGAGTCCTGGGCCCCAATCAGAAAAACAGCACCGTGAAAGACTTGCATGTAGCAACATCACAATGGTGGAAAAAGCCTTGAGGGTCTAATTCTTTTGAAAGCAAAAGGCAGACAGCACTAACCAAAGCTAAACACAATATGGGGAAATATTTAATGAGTAGTATTTCTGCTAACTCAGAGGAAAGTGCCAAATAATATCATTACTTAGCCAAATACCAAACCTACAATTTAAGTATCCCTGTTGACCAAAGCCATTCCTTCTTTTTAACGGATGGAAAGGGACAGTAAAATTTTTGATCACCAAGTTTCCAGAGTGTGTTTGGGATAAAGACAGCCTCCCATGAGAAGGAGAGCTCATTTTGTTTGTGCCTGTAAACAGATCATGGTCTGGCATTGTTGAACAGCTAATGCCAAAAGCCATCTAGCTTTGCTCCTCATCCTTTACATTTCTTCCTGTTTTTAACTGTTACTCATTTTTACAGCAGCTCAGGTGTGTAAGATTTTCTGAGCTATCATAAAAGCGAAGTGGTCCCAGTCCATTAGTGACGCGTAAAAGCTGTTTGCAGTTTTATGTCCGCTGGTTTAATCGACTTTTCTGCAGACTACCACATGGCGCTTCTTCCATTATATCACACTGAGGTATAGCAAGAGAGCATTCAGCATCAATAGGATCAAAGCACAATGAGCAAGAACAATATGAAAACTGAAGAGCTGCTATACGAAATGCATTTCCATTTGGAACTGGTTAAAGGCTTTTTCCTACCTCTTATTGTTAAAGGTGAATCCAAATCGAACAGGTCTGTATTGCATAAAAAACAGAAAACCTCTCCCAAAGAACACCAAGTATCATGTTAATAGGAAGGAACCTACAGTTTTCTTCCTTTCCGTTTTGACAGAAAAAAAAATGGTACTTCATAAGAAAATAAGTTGTGTTATACCTAAAGTTGATGATAGAAAATTGGGTCTCTGGTGATGTCCTCTGTTTCATTTCACTGACTGAGAAGAAAGGAGTCAGGAGTAAACTCTTGAATGGGGAGAGGAACACTGTGTGTGGCTTCGACTGCAGCATAAGATTGTAGATCCTACATTTGTCTTTTGCTCAGAGAAAACTAGAGTCAATCCTGTCAATAGCGAGCATTAAATCCACAATCTTTGAGAGCCTAATATGTCTGAGAAATCCCAAAAATCACATGTGGGTCTGTAGTGGCCTATGCTCCCCCTCTAATTAGAGTGGTCCATACTTCTAAATTAGGAAATATACATTTATTCTTATAGTAGTTATAAAGCACAATGAGATCTTTAAGAAAATACAATCAGGAAGACTATCTCGCAATTGTTTTAGCTCAACACTCAGTAGTGATCGAAATGGTTATAATAGTACTCTAATAGTACTCTAGTAATGGACAGGAAAGGAAATGGTAACTGAATGGAAAAATCTTGTGCTTGCAGGATGTTAATAGATCTCCTTGATAAGTTCTGGGCAGGAGGGGAAATTGTAGGCTACAAGTCTAAAATGCTGCATGCTGTTATGCTGTTTCACTTAATGCACTTAGCTGAGAGAACACTGCTATTCTAATTCAACAGCACAGTCTTAGGAGTAAAAATTTGCTTGATCATACTGTTTGCTGACAGCCTTGGATGTAAAGGCTACCTACAAATATCAGCAAAGTAGTAAAAAAGAAATAAAAATGAGAGAGAGGAAACATTTTAGTGAAACGTTGCATCACTGAATTAACAGAATAGTAGTCAACTGTGAGGAATGTAAGATGACTAATTTGTATTTCGGCACTGCTGAAATGGACAGAATAGGCATTTGAAAGAGAAATATTCCTTTGTACAGAGATGATGGAGGTTTCTCGTATCATGTGGGTAGATGGTAGGAGCTCTGAGTCTGATTCTCAATCTGTTTTGACAGTTTGCATCGCTGTTGCTCCATTTACTCCAGATTTACGCTTCGATTAGCCTAGACAAGCATGAGGATTCCCATAGTCCTGTCTGTGTTGCTAAATGTTCTCAGCATTTCTGCATTCACCCATGTATGTCTGGTGCATATCCTGTGGTTCTGTGGACTGAGATGCTTTAGTGTTATTTCCCATTGAGTTGTTTCATTATTTATCTGTCCCTGGAGGAGGATTTGTGGGAATGGCAGTGGAGAACTGTCAGCACTTATATGATCTCATTTGCATCCTCTTGGCAAAGTGAGTTCCAGATCAAGCAAAGCACAGCTCAGATTTGAATTCATATTCCAACTAAGCTCATCTGCAGAGCAAAGCCTACAGTCTTTAGAGTTTTACATACATTTGGCAGATGCTGGGGAGAAAAGTAGAGTACATAGGCTGCATATTCATTTTTGTTTAAGAGCACTGTGCAGTACAATAATGTAGACTTCCCTGGAGAAAAACAACAGGTGACGCATATGTTTTCTGTGAATATCTCCACAGAAAGGCTAAAGAAAATTTTTATTTTATTTCTTTTGGTTCATTTTGTTTTGCATGTCATACTGATATCTGAAAGTCTAGATGTCAGTCTGAAACTGGACTTTCAGTCTGTCGGGACTTGAAATAATGACTGCAAGTCAGGAAAAAAACCTGTATAGTTAATTTGGACAAAGATTAGAAGAATCTGATCTACTGATAGTTACTGAAATAAACAAAGCTAGATGGATAAGTCATCTTCGTATTTTACTGTGTTGCAAAAGCACTTAGTGAAAGATAAGAGATATGTGATACATTTTTAATTCTTCCCTTGACCTGTCCTATAATTCTGGCCAGATACCTTTGTGAATGTTTCCTTTCTCATCTCTTGTCTCACTTGCCAGTTTAGCTATTTAGGAATGCTCTGACTCACTCCATGTACAGCCGTTGCCACAGTGGCTGTGCTGGAGTTTGGGGAACCAGTCTTTCACATGTTCCAGCTCCTGTCAAATTCTCTTAATATCTTCACCACACAAGAAATATCTTCAAACTGATGAAAGCAGTAAAGCAATAGATATTTTGCTTATGCTGCAGTTTTGACATTTATCAAGAAATTTACTTTGTAATGAGGGTGAACAAAGACTGACCTTCTTAATGTTTATGAAGTAAAACAAAAATTGGAAAATTCCTCCTGAGCACTGACTGAACCTAAATATTACTTAAACTCCAGGTATCTAGGCAATGGCTTATTAGTTTGTGTGTTTCTAGGGGAATATAGCATATCTGTAATCTCATAACCATCTACATGAAGTATTAAAAAGAGAGAAACTACTAAAGTTGAAAGACAAGCACGTCATGAGAAGGCATGACCTCCTTGAGCCAGTTTGGTGTCAGGGTTGAGCTGAGTGATTTTCGAGTGGAGGCAAACAACCTCTGAAGACAGCCTTGGAGAGACATCAGAGATTTTCTCCAGAAGATAAGCTAGCTCTGTTGGAAAACATGTCTTCCATGGCAGAAGGAATTCTGCCTAGTGGCTTGGAGGCAGAAGATGGAAGAAGATTTGGATTCTGTTTCTGTGGTAATGACCCCCAGCAATCAGCTGAGCCTCTCTAGGCCAGTTTCCCTAAGCAAACTTTGTAAAAACTCCTACCAGTAAAGAGAAGACAGAAGATCCAAAGTGCCACAGGGCAAGACTCAGGCTGTTAACTCTGGCATCTCAGTACATGAAAAAGTAGATATCTGACTGCAGGAGTGCAGTTCAGGCTGAGGTTAGGTCTGGATTCAAACCTCTACACGTAAATGTTTCTATATGTGGGTCTGCATGCCTGCTGCAGTCAGTACAAAGCAGTCAAAGAAGTCTTAAGAGCTATTTCTTGCATTAATTATTACCACTGACAACTAAGAAAATACCAGTATCCACTTTAAGGTGGATTGAATTGTGCTCCGTGTATTGCTGACTGTACCGCTGCTGAATGAAGTGAGTTTCAGGCTGCTAAGCCCAGCTGTAGACATTTCCAGCTACACACTAGATATGAAAGTATGAATCTGGCCTTCTTTGTGTCCCAGGTCACAGTAACTTCTCAGTGACTAGAGGGAGATAGCTCTGAATTATGATCCAGAAGTCAGCTAAATCGTCAAGACCTAGCCAGCAGGAAAACTGAGACGTAGCATCTCTGAGGTTTTATGCTGTTGGCCCTACGTTTATGAGTTGTTGCTCTCCATTCAGAATCTTCCTCTTGGCAGGTAATTGATAGTGACTTCCAACTTGTGATAAGCTTTCCCATGAGATAAGCAGTGAAGGATCCCAAACTCCATCAGTTAATCCTTGGCAATGGTATACAGCTGTTAATTTCTTTGGGGCAATGGCTGCATCCTATGAATTAATTTATTAACATTACTAATAACAGTCAGTTGGTCATTGTTGGGAACCCTGATCTACGCAGTGTTGCTATCAGCATGTTATAAATCAGGCAGTCTGTCTTGGCTCAGAACAATCATTACATTGTTCCCAAATTTGGTTAAAACTATTGGGAGCTGAACAGCCATAGCAAGAGTGGGAAACACTTGTGAATCTTCCCCTTAAGATACACAAGCTTAAGATACCTCCCTGTCCTCCTTAATGGAAAGTAATGAAGATAATAGCTAGATTCCTGCCTCACAAGTGTTTAATGAGGTTAATATCCCCTTTATAACCAGTTTGAGATTCTTGAATGGAAGATGTTACTGCAGATCTACGCATTGCATTATTATTATTCTTTTCCTTCCTTTTTGAAAGGGGAACATACCCTTCAGAGTGTTCTGTTTTGCAACTGCATTGTTATGGTTGTTGGTGTATAAAAGTGGTGCTTGGTGTATATAATTTATAACCTCTAAAAATGGTAAATAACCCAAGGAAGAGGATAGATTTGTGTGTTGAAGTCCTAGGAATTTCAAGAGGAAAATGAGCTTGTTTGGGAAATAATCTATAACTTTCCACAAACCATTATTAGACCTGCTTCTTAGCAGTGATTTTTCTACTTATGCTGATAGAATTTAATTTTCAATGCACGTAGCTCTGACCTGACTGGTGGAATCTGTCCAGGCCTGCTGCAGTCAATAGGAACAGAAGGTCTTGACTATCTTCCAGGCAGAGTTTGAAACTCTACAAGTTTAGATCATAGACGTTACTGATACCAAGATATTTCTTATTGGGATAAACTAGAAATAAATAAATGTATCCTGGAAAAAAAAATGATAAAGATTGTAGCTGTCACAGTAAAATGGCTCTGGATCTTGTCTCTTTTTTCAGTCAACTAGATTCAGCTAGGCTTTAAACAATATTCAGCACATTCATATGTGGGACTATGTTATAAGCTTCCCTGAGAAAACATGGAACTTGACTGGAGTTCTTCCAGGCTAGATTTCTGATCTGATTCATTTGCATTGGACACTGGCCCTTTTATTCCTGTTTAAAGGGCTGTCTGCATCATATTGCACTTAATACAAACTAGAGTTGCCTGAGCAATTATTGACACATAATACATTTGATGATTGTTGAGGAACAGTGTCAAAAATGTTTGTCTTGTGTCAGTCGAGCTATACTATGTTCTCTAACAGACATTCCATTTAGAAGAGGAGAAAGGCAAGGTAAGGCAAGGCAAGAAACTATCATCAGTAATGAATAAACATGCATGGGTTTTGTTTCTTTCATTTTAGAAATGTCTCCAAATTCCTATGCACTTTTACTGTTATTACTGTAACTAAAACATTATCTTGAAATGTCAGATTTCATCGATATTGATCTCTTAAAATGCTGAGCATGTCTGTATCGTTAATGAAAGCTGAAACTATTCAGCAGCTCTCAAGTTCAGGCCCAAAATGGTTGCATTTGGTTATATAAAATGCATCAACCTCCTAACCTCATTTTACAAAAGTTTCACATTGTTATGGAATCAGCTTAAATGATTTTGTCTTAATGGAGCTCTTGAGTAGCAGTTACCAGAAGCTCTTTCACAGGTCAACTAAACACTATTATGTTATTGGCTCCTGCTGACAGAGACTAGCAAGAAACAAATCTTCATAGAAGATAAAATACATATTCCATTGGAGGAAGTAGAAATGTTATTCTGTATTTCAACTTGTTCAGACCTACACTGCAACATTTAACCTCATGATAACTATGTTCTTCCCTCTATAAAAGCATGGAGTATTCACACAAAAAAAGCTTTTGTTTTGTCATGAAAATGGATGAATATATGAATCTAAAGGAGGTTTCTAAACTTGCCGGTATCGTTATCTGTAGAACTCACACAATACCAATAAAAGAAAAAATGTAAGGGCAGCTGCATCAGTTTGTCAGCTTCAATTGTTATAGAAAGTTTCCTATTTTATACTGTTAGACCTTGTACATCCAAATCTTATATAAAACCAGCTACTGATGTCATTGTCTGATAGCTTTTTTTTGACAAAAAAAAAATATGTTTCACCTAAATCAAGACTTTTGCAGGAACCTGTCAGGTTTGTATGACCAGTGGATCATGGAAGAGACTAAAAAGATATCACTAGTCCATTAGGTCTGTGGTCAGAGGGGGACTCTATGATGCATCTCACCTGAGATGTATAAATACTGATGGAGGTGGAGGCACATTTTTCTGCAAGAGTTTACGGATCCACAGAGCAATGAATTTTCATCACATAGACACTTCCAGGCAGAAACAGCTTCCAAGACCCTTCTAAGTCTCCTCAACATCCAAAAATCCGAAGGCCATGGAAACTGTTTTGTTACCTTGTTCCCCTTCGTCCCCAAAGACGACTGAAGCTTCATTAACAGTGATACAGAGCATTCCAGCTTTGCACACAGCTTAGTTTAAATGCGCCTAACTTGTATGACAAATTGCATGAATAATGAAAGCAGAGGCGTGTAATGGGTCTTTAGGATTTACCCCACTCGTCAGGAGCAAAACCCAGCCCCCAAATCTTAGGGCAATGTAATGAATACCAGACAGAGGTACCCCAGGAAAAAAGGATCCTCTATAGAAAATTCAGGTGCCAAATGTCAAGTCAATGAGATACCTGGCCCAAAGGCATGCCTGGCCCAGAGGGAGGTGTCTGCATGACTTGGGGAAGTTTGTCTTCCCAATTCATTTAAATTTCCCTCACCTGGGTGCTTTGAATCATCTGAGATGACTTTGGGTGTTTGAGAGATCCAAATCAAATTGCCAGATATGGTCCAGGATTTATGAGGGAATTGCAATTTTCTGAGATGGCAGAGGAAGCTGGTGGTGTGTCCTGGGCTATTTCAAATGATTTCAAATTTCTACATGTAGGCAAATGGACTTAGCCAAGAAAAAATGCCCCTGCTTTAATCTTTTCTTTACCATTGCTAAAGTGCAGCAAGTGTATTGTGTTGCTTTAACAAGGACTATATTTCAAATAATCACTCTCCCACTCTATCTGACTGTCACTCTCTTTCCCCCTTGGAGGTTTAAAAGCTAAAATGGAACTTTCCTATTCAATTGGTTGGACTCAACATTTGTTTGCAAACACAGGATGTGATTCTTTTCTCTCTGACCAAAGGCTTACACAAGTGAACACGCACTAACTTAGCTGTTCTTATTGTTGTCTACATAAATAAAAGTGGAATGAAAAACTAGCCTCCTGCTTCTGTTCTTTTTCCAATTCATTACTTGGTCTCATCTGCCTTACTAGGTATCACTAAACAACAGTAACTCATTTGTTCTTAAACTTTAGGTGACCATAAGCAGAGTAATAAAAGGAAATTTTATAAAATGACTGTATTCAGGAACCTGCAGGGAAGAGGGAATTGACACACTTATGCCACTGACCCATTTATTTTAATGGTTGGATGTAAGGAACATCAAAAAGTCAACAAAAGCTCAGGAAACAAAAAGGGGTAAAAAAACCAATTTGTTCCTCATTAAAGTGCCAGAAAAGTCTAAGATAAACCTTTCTAAAATTGATCTGATAAGCTGGGGAGCTCTGATTCACTGATGTGATTTTCTTTGCTAATGGTCCTTTGCTAATATTTATCCATTGCTTTGAGTAACTATTAATCTCCTAAGTTGAGAAACTCTACAAATGCAATTTCTAGAGCATTTAACCTTTCATGTTTGCTGCCTCTAGAGTTTGGGTTGACTTGGATACCATTTTACTACTACATTTTACTTAGTTTCCATGAGCTTTAAATTGCTAAAATAATGACACAAAAGCTATGTAAAATTAGCTTTTTCTCTTTTATGTCCACTAAAAAAGTATCACATTTTTCCAAAGTATAATGAAGTTGAATTCACTTTTGCTTTCCCACTTGCTCACTTCTGTCCATTACTGAAGCTATTTCAATTGCATGTGCTTGCAGCTGTCATTTTTTTCCTCCATAATTTGACATTAGAAATGGCTGCAGAGGTAACAGCTCAGCAGCATGAATGTCTGTCTAATGATCTCTTGGAGGAAAAGGAAAAAAAGAATCTCACTACAAGCCAAATAATTCTTATATCTGGCAATAAATCTTGATTAAAAAAAAATTCCCTACACTTCCTAATATGTGCAAACACTTAAGTTTATCCTTTTGCATTAGAGCTTTTTCTCCTTTTTCTCTCTTTTTTTCTCTTCCCTCACCTTTTTTTTCTTTTTTTTTTTTCCCCACTATCCTATTCTGGCCATGACAACTAAAGGCTTTTGAAAAAATGGCCAGGGCTCTGAACAAAGCCTGTTGTTGCAGGTAATTGTTGAAATATCAAGGGTATTCCGTCCTCCATTACTTAAGCTTTCATTTGTGGCTTTCATGGTTTTGAGGAATGTTTATGGCTGACAATCCTTTCTTTACGGCTCTATCCTTCAAGCTCTGGCTGATACCGCTGAGAATGACCGCATGAGTGACTGATAAAATGTCAAGATGCCATTATTTCCAGGAGAGTGTTTGGGAGCAATAAGATCCTTTTCAATTTATCTCATCCACCTGACTTTAAGGCTCCAGGTTTTACTTCTTGGACTGCTACAAGGGAAAACAAAACAAACCTCTCCCCTGCAACAAATGGAAAACTTACAGCTTCTCTGTTCTCCAACCTGATGTTATGCAGATGTGTTATAATGGCAGCAGTGCAGTGACGTTTGAGCTGTATTTCACAAAGCAAGTCGGTTCAATATTTTGGACTTAATTAATAATCTCAGTGAAAGCCAGTTTATGGATCGTAATAACCATATTTTAAAACTTGTGAAATACCGTAACAAAAATGCAATTCGCAAGGCAGATGGTGAAGCAGGGTCTGTAGAGCAACAGAACAGAGAGATTTACAGTGAGTTTCAAAGAGTCTTCTGCTAGAATTTAGCCCTTGCCAAAACTGTACTGCTTCTCAAATAGTCTTTGAGGGTCACCAGACTACTGATAAATCTGGATCAAGAAAATGAGGCAAAACAAACTGTCAAATGAAAGAGATGAAAATGTGAATTAATATTTTGCATAGATGGTTTTCTAACTCAATTACCCTAAAGTCATTGCACCCATTTTAAATTAAATGACAATAACCTGATGTACTTCAACCGTATACTTTGTTAAGTTTCAGTTCTCTGGGACACAAATTGGAGTTTGATTGTGCATTTACACAGGCCCTAAAAAATTTGGGGTTTATTTCTGTTTGGTACTTGTGGAAAGACATATCATAATTGTATTAATAGTGGTAACCAAAAAAAAAAACTAAAAAAAAAACACCTGTTTAATGTGATAATGCTATTTTAGCAACTTTTTGGGACTTCACTCCTGTGCATCAGGAGACTGGTCTTGATCTTGATCAGCCCATCCCTGCTTGAGCATGGGGGTTGAACCAGATGACTTACAAATGTCCCTTCCATCCTCATTCATTCTGTGATTCTGTGATCCTTTCCTCAGAAAGGCAGTGGTGGACCCACATGAATCACCTCCCATTTCTGAGGATGGTACTGGAGAGTTCATTGGTTTTAAGATTTGCCCTTTATAGGACAGAAAGGTAGTTTCATGCTGGAGAGAAAACCCATTGCTCTGACTCAGCTTTTACAGAGACATTTCGGATACATTCTGTCCGATGTGTAAGGTACTCATATGCTAAAGCGATTAATCTGAACTATAAGAATGTAATTAACTGTCATTTAACTAACAACTGCAGTTAAACTAGCATTTAAATTTGCTGAGGCATAGATTTGATAAAAGGTCTTTAGGTGTGGCAGAACTGCTGATGATGCCAAAAAGCTGGTCCTGGTCTGGTTTAAATTAACCAATCTGATTTTAAAACTTCAGTCTTGTTTAGAGAAACCTTAATCTAGCTGGACTGAGAGGCTGTTACTCAGACCCATTTCTAACTTAGCTCGTTTTATTAAATGTTTAAAGTCTCAGTATTGAGCATATTTTACAGGAAATTTTAAAGATGTACTTTTCATGCAGTATCCATGCAAACATACCTTGGGCTTGCTTTTGTTTGAAAACAAAGAAAATTCAGAATGGAATGGGGAAGGATGGAAGTTCCCACAATCTCCTTTTTGACCAAAAAAAAAGAAGAAGAAAAAAGAAACAACTGTCATGAAGCTGTTAAGCTTTTTTATGAAAGGTATTTTATTACATGAAGATTGTTGGCCAGCAAAACAAAAATTAATAAGCATCAGTTCTTAGGAGTATATACCTAGCCATAAAAATCAGGAACATTGATTCTGTATTGCCTGACACAGTGAAAAGGAGGTACATAACACATCTAATGAAGTTATATACACCCACTATTAATTCTTTGCAATAGGGAACAGCAGAGCAATGGAAAGAAACCCATCTCTTCACTACTTTGTAAAGGTAAGATGAACGGAATCAAATTTAATTTTCCTAGTGAGGGTACAGATTTGCCTTAAATATTAAAACAATTCTGCTTTTTTTCTATCTTATATCCATAGTTACATGATGTAAGTATAGCCATGCAGATATCCACATCTCTTTCCTCAGTGTTGTGGTCAGAGCTTTGCCTCCACGGGCAGCCTGGATAGGAAGAAGGACCAGCTCAGCATGGATACACAAGGACAGGTACAATGAGAACAGCTGAGCATTGTCTTACTTTGGTGTCAGTGGAGGACATTTACGTCAGATATGACAGAAGACTTTGATGATCACTTTTGATGAGAGGAACTAACTCCTTACAGGGATAACTGCTGATCGATATTATTCATACTGCTGCAGTGGATAGATCTGATTTTCAGGGATTTGGGAATAAAACAGCATGATTTTGGACATTTTGCTAGTCCCCAAGTGCTTTGCTGCCTTAGGTGACTGCCTTTTGCCCAGGGCTAGTATTGTTTACAGGTAATTTGTAGTACAAATTTGTGGAAGAATCATTCAGTAACTCAAACTCTTTTCTTCTTCCAAAGAGCATAATTCTGTTTGCCTGTTTTGAATTTCTTCTCCTATCATCACAGAGCCTGCTCCATCTCTCTGAAAACCCTTTCAGTCTTCCTGAATCTTGACTTGCTACTGTGTTAGGTAAAGCTTACTTAGCTTACTTCTGTGAGAAAGAGTAACAGTACAGACAAGTCCAAGCTTTCTAGCTGTAATTCTCTAAGTACTGTTTTTCCTGCACTTAGCTTCAGCACTGTGGGATAGTTTGTTGTTATTTTGTCCTGTTTAAAACACTAAAATATCAGTTTGTGGCCCCAGAAGGACATATGAGGTGATCAGGTTCACTTACTAGGTATCATTTTTCCTACCAGTGACATTTTGGACAGCAAGTAGAAATACTGTCAACATTTTTAGAGAATCTGCTTATGGATTTCTGGTCTGATTTTGTGAATTGAAGCAAGTGAATAAACATTAAACGAGAAGACTCTTCTGAACATTATAAAATAGAGTCCTAATGGTTATTACCCTTGTTATAATTGCATCAGGTAGTCCTCTCTGGTATGAGGGTCTCTCTTGCTTTACCAGACAAGCCAAATGAATGATGCTTAAGTGAAATTAGTCACAAAGGAGATTAATGACAGAAACAAGTTTCTGGACTTCCAGTCCTGTAGTTTGGTTACTGGAGCATTGTTTCTCTTCCAAGACCAAAAGGCAATGATAACTCTTTACTGATACAAAGCTTTCACTCAGACTTGACCTGCACTGGAATTCTTCATGAAAACAAAGGTATTGATTAATCAGTAAAAATGCTCTTCAGACTTTCTAAGGATCTATTGCTGTTGCTGGATTTGATTCTGCTACGTATGTCTGTGCCAGTCATCCTGGTGAGTGAACGTGGCAGAATCTGGTCCAGGAATATTTAGCCTTATGCCAGACAATAATAATTTACTTCCTGTGCATGTGTCATCTCTCTAACCAGATACACTTTAAAATAGGTTAGTCCTCTACACTACAAAAAAAAAGGTTTTTTCCTTATGTGAATAAAAAAATAATAATTGAAAACCCCTTACCTGGTCAATATTATTTCATAGTGTGCTGAAGTATAAATCAGACACAGTGCGACCTTCATAGAAATTTCAGATTTATTTACAGTGGTTTGCACTGATCGCTTTATCTACAAGGAGCTCAGTTTCCCCTTGGTGACTCATAAGTAATGTGGTCCACGCAAACCTGTGTAAATAGATCCAATATTTCAAGGAAGGTCATGCTATATACTCTCTTTGTTTCTCAAGAATAGATGATGGCTTACTGCAGGGCTGATACGACATTTATCTTCATGAGTGAGGAGGTTGATTGTGTGGCCCAAAGGGCAGTAGTCATGGCTGGTGGGCACCCAACGGGAATGAAACACACCCCATAAAACTCTCTCTATTTTTGTGTCTACGTGATGAAAGCTCCTTACTCTCCAGATAGTCTGCAGAATACACTTAATGGTAAAGAACAGTTTTCTTTCAACATTACCAAGAGAATAAGGGAGATAAATCTTTATACTTCCAGACATAAGAAGATCTTACCCTGCTGTGGGAAAGGAAGAATGTTCCTTTGTAAGAAATTTCTTGAACCTTCTTCTGATGCCTTCTTGGTTAGTACTAGATGGCATGTTGAATCAGGTCAACTGTTGGCTTCATGCTGTCTGGCACTGCCTGTTTCCCCTCTCTTCTGCACATAATTCAGATCTACAGATAGGGCATATCACCTCAAAAAGTCTAAATCAAAGGAAATTGATGCAGTGTTATGCTCTTGGACTTTTATTTTCAGTTTCATATATGGTTTTGCTTTTTATGGTTTTTGTCTCACCTTCTCAAATAGCATGATATCACTATTCACATAGCTTACCATAACACAGCACCAATGTGCTGAAGAGTTTTCAGCCCAGTGCCACAACACTTGCTGTTAAGAACATGGTCCAGGTTGTGTTCTCGTAAGGAATATCTTAGTCTAATACAGTGATGAGCGTAAGCATCCACTGTCTTCCTCTGCTGTTTTTCTGAATGGCTGCAACAGCATCAGGCTTGTTGATGTTGGAGCTATCTAGGTATGTACAGCATGTCTTCTACAAGCTGAAACTTCACGTAATGCTGGCAGGCTTGGACGTTTTGTAATTACCCTAACAGGGCAGTTTTCCTCTCATGAGGAACCATCTCAATAGGCTGAGCCCTCATACAAAAGATAAATCCAAATTATCCATCAATTTCCTGTAGAATATCTGTATTATATCATATTTCATCATCTGGATGATGTTACGTTTATCCAAGCATTTCAGTCAGTAATCCAAATGTTCGTTGGTTTTGTGTTTTCTCTTAAGTTTATATTCCGCCTACAATAATGGAGTTATTTGTTGTTTAGGTAACAATATGGGGCTATGAAAATCAGAATTTTTGTTTGTTTGTTTGTTTCGCACAGATTCAGCTTTGTGGAATTCTTCAAATTAGGTGGGGAGAGCATTTTCAAGTTGTCAGTACCCAAAATTGTTTTCTTTTTGCCTCAGTTTCTCATTTTAGAAATAGTAATCAATATATTTCCTTTTTTCTATTTTCATTCCTACTTAAAATGTTATGATTGTCTGCTGGACCTTATCTGTGCGGCTTCTAGTATAATGGAAGCTAATAATAAGATTACTTTGTCCAAAAAGAGAGATTTGGGAAATGAACAATGGTATACAATAACAAGAACTTTAGTCTCCATGATGTTAACAGTTCAATGGCTGTAAATAAAATATTATCACCATGTTACCAGACTTTTTTCTAGAATATTTTCAGGGCTGCATCTATGAAAAAATAAGACAAATATTACCTTTGGCCAACTTTATTTATCTGTCCTTGCTCTGTGTGTTTTCCAGACACTGGTGACAACAGACTCCTAGTGTATGAATTTTTATCACTTGGTCCATGTTTATCTTTAAGAGAGGAAGGGGAAAAAAGCCCTGCAAAGCAGTAATTCCATTGTTCAAGAACCTCAGCCAGGTCTGACAGCTGGCAAGGAGAAAGGTTGGGTTTTGCTGACTTTCGTAGTGGGCAGAAGGGAAGCATGGAGAGCATGAAGAGCAGAAGATGAATGAGATGACACCAGGGGCAAAACAGACAATTTCAGAGTGAGGGAACATAGAAAGATTATTTAAAAAAAAAAAAAAAAAAAGAAAAAAAAAAAAAGAATGCTGTCCTGGAGGAACCTAAGCAACCACAGAAATGTCAACAAGTAGGAGGGAAGTAGCCAAAGCAGGCAGATAATTACTAGAGAATTTCTGTAGATGGAGTAGGTGCAGGGCACAACAGGCAGAGCTATGATGGGTCTGTTAAGTGGTGAGGCTGCAGAGACTCGCTTTGCAAGAATTGCGCCTTCTGGGAACTCTGCTTGATTTCAGCAGGGAAATTAGGTCTTATTTGGCTTCCTTTGCAAAGTAAATGGAGCCCTACAAATTCTGCAAAATGTTTTCTGTGGGCAGTCCTTCAAATACTGAATTAACTGTAGCAGAGACTGGCACCCAATGGAGCTTGTTGTCTGAAAAAATAAAAAAGAAATGAAAATTTGAGTTTCACAGGATAAATATCTGAAGTTTTTTTTTAAGTGGTCATATGACTTTTCTAGTTGACAAATTTGTAGACAAAGCATCATCTTTGGGCAAGCTTTTCCAAATGGCATGTTACAGAGTTTCTTAAAACTTCTTCTGAAATATCTGGTCCTGTCTACTGTTAAAGAAGGGATGTCAAAGCAATAGATAGCTGTCAGATGTTGCAATCTATTAGTTCTGCAGGTGAAATTTTATATATAAGAATAACTGCATAAACACTGATGCTTTACAATCTGGTATCCATTGACAAGACTTGTCACCATGACAATGGTTTGAGATAAAGGTGGGTGGATCTGAATATGGGACAATGGATTGAAGCCAGTTCTTTATGAGGAAGAAAGGTCTTGTGGACAGAGATCCTGAAAGAGGCTATGGCAGTGCTCTTCACTTGGATGCTGGGAGACCACTGCCAGGGCTGCTCTGAACCCTGGAAAGACCTACCAAGTGCCATCCTAGTTGTCCCCTTCCCACTGCTGAAAATTCTCCTTTCGCTTGGTTATTGATGAGATGTAGTTGTACTTTCTGGAGGAAGAACATTGTTGAAAGCTGGACAGCCTGGCTCCTTACTATGACTGCTTCTGATCCTGTGCCTGCTCAGTCAGCTCTCTGTCCTTGCATGACATTGCTCTGGGCATAGGAGATGTGTCCTAGGAGATTCAGAAGCACAGTCAGAAAGTGAGGATGTATCAGTGCTCCATCTCCTGCAGGAATCACCGAACAGAGACTTGCAGTCTTACACTTTCTCTGCAGTACCTTATTACGATAACCTCATAGCTGTCAAACTACTTTGTCTTCCTTGGAGACTGGAGTGATGCCTGAGGAATACGGAGTTAGCAAAGAAAAATTACGCTCAGTCCATCATGAGGGCTGCAACCAGTGTAAGCTTGTCTAACAGTTTGGAGAAGATGGAAAAAAAAAAACAACACTGCAGAAGAAAATAAAAAAAAGGATTCAGAAAGAGAAAATAGGGAATGCTGAACAAGAAAGCCTGTATGTGTGTGCTGAGCAACAGACAGTTGATTGCAGGAAAGGAATATTTTGCAACATGAAGATGCTTTTTCTAGCTGTCTGTTGGGCACTCAGCAGCACAAGGGTTAATTTAGCAATGTCTCACTCAGAGCATATCCAAATGTTCCACTGGTTGCTCTTGAGTTGCTCTATGTCTCAGGTGTACTCTTCAACTATTTTAAGAGGGGTAATGATTTTTTTTCCTGGTAGCGAGTACATCCAGGCAGATATAATTTTAATATAAAGGGGAAGTTTACTAGAATAGAATTTAAGAATATTAAAAAGGGATTTGGTTCCGAGAGAAATATTAGCAGTAAAGGCAAGGATAAGGATTTTGGAGAAATTTAATTAAAATTTAATCTTCTTTCTAATTAAATTTCCTTTTAATTAAACTTAAAATTAAATTCGCTTTGTTTAATTGGAGGAATTTAGAAAGTATTACCTTGGAATGTCAATCATTTTTTTGTACTATAGGAATACTTTACCCTGGTTTGTCTTGTCTAAAAGATGAGATTTCACACCAAGTTAAAAAAAAAAAAAATGGGAAAAGAAAAAGTAATAAAAACATAACATTTAAATGTAAATCAATTTACTCTGCAGTTATCTTCTGCCTCCTTCCACACGCTACCCCCCCCGATCCCTCTCACTTACCATCCTCTAAATGCAGACAAAATGGTTTTTCTTCCTTGGGAACCTGTCTGGATATACAGTGAATACCCTAACCTTTTTGACCTTGGGGCCACACACTTATTACAGGCCAAAGCTCTGGGCCATGACAATGCTTTGCTCTGCTTGATACTATCAACCATTTTTAACCATTTTCCTGCTTTGCCAGTCATAACTTCTCACTCTTGCATGTTTGTTTTTTTTTGTTTGTTTGTTTGTTTTCTTGTTTGTTTGTTACGTTTTTGGGGGAAAAGAAATCAAGGTACAGAAATGTCCTCTGAGACAGTGATGCTCCAGAGTGGGTCTGCACCACCAGTAACACTCAATGACAGAGAAGTCCAATGCCCTACTTGTTCCAGTTGCCTCTCAAATGCCCAGGTGTCCCCAAAGCTGGAGCATTCCTCTCACCTTAAATTCTGCTCCTCCTGTCCTGAGCTAAACCAAAAAGTGGTCTGGTCTCAGTTTTCTTGCTTTATCTTGCCAGCTTCATTTGCTTTTCATTATTTGCTTCCACTTTACCAGTGTATATGACTCTCATTGTGGATCAATGTCTTCCTTTTCATGGCTCCTTACATCGAATTGTCCTGCTTACAGGTTGGCATCTTGCAGGGTTTTGCTGCTTGCCTTCTTTTCTCACCCTTGTCCCTCCTCTTGGCCTCATTCAAATGCACAGTTGCAGCCATGTGACAGCTCCCACAACATTACTTTTGTTGTTCCCCAGATGCAGCTCCTCTTCCTCTTGGACCCCTCTCTTTCTGCATTTCCTCTGCTCCCGTTTTGTTCCTCATTTCTTTTTGTTTGTTTTTTTTCTGCTTGCTTGCTTCACTCTCTTCTGTATTCTTGTGTTATGGCGTATGCCATCACTGCAGCCAAAGACAATGTGTAGTAAACATGTGGATCCCCAACCCAGCAAGTCTGGGCTAACCAAACTGAAAGGTAAATTTCACCCTTACTCTATGCAACTGCTTCTCAAACCTTCAAAGGTGCAACCTTCCTGCTGCTATCCAGGTAAGCTACTGCAACTCAATTTTTGTCCTACGCTACTTCCTCTCTTAAGAAACTCCTGAACTAATCTCCATCCTCATAAGAAGAACGATATTTTGCCTTCAACCATCAAACTGGGTTTTTCTGCATTATCTCTGTTGTCCTGGGTAAAAGTTGAAGCAAATGTAAAGAAGCTGAAACTGAACCCTTGGAAAAGATGTGACAAACAACTAATAAAATGGGCAGGACCAGAAACAGAAATGTTGCTAGTAAACTAAAGGCTGTGCTTTGCTGTTTTTTTTGTGCTTTGCTGTTTGTGCTTTGAATGGCTGATACCATGGAAATATGAATCAGAGTAAGGTGGGCAGGATGTCACAGTAATCAAGATAGGAGATCACAGAACTGGAGGTGTCTGAGCTTGAATTTGCCAAATCAATTGATAAAAATCAGTTTTCTCCATAATAACATAATCAGTCTCCTCTCTAAATATTCCAAGCACTAAAATTGCCTTCTGTACTTGAATTTATAATAATAAGAAATAATAAAAAGCTCAAGCAAAAGAATTAAGCAAGAATGAGCTGCATGTACATGCTCTATGCAAATCGGTGACGCCTTTATTCATAATTCATTGCAAGTGGTTGAAGGTAAATAGATTTTTATTTTTATTCCCTGTGAATTTCTCACATAAGCAGGAACTATCTGTTTAGAACGTTTCTCCCATCTTGTTTCATTTGAGAAAGTAAACAAACAGATGACTGTAGCAGCTTCTGATCTCACATCGTATGAGACACTGATACTAAGTATGTAAGACCCTGTCCAAACAAATCCTTTCTGCTTGATTCTGCCTCAAAATAGATCTAAGGCTGTGGATTTGAGGACAGAGCAGTTGGATGGAGCATCCCCCCAACAACACAGAGCAGTCATACAGGAGAAATTGAGAGAGAATGATGTTTAAGCTCATCCACACACCCACTGTGTTTTCTGCATTAAGACCTAATGTGATTTTATTAAATAATTAAACAAAACAGAAACAGCAGAGCAGAACATGAAGACAAGCAGAGAGCTGGTTAGGGGACCACAGTCCATCCTTAGTAGGAACATTATGTACAACAGGACTTGGGAGCAAGAAAGAGAAAAAGGAATTCAAGTAAACACTTTTATCTTGATGACCCTTAAATGAAAGGACAAGGAAACAGTATGATCAGCTAGCAGAACACTGGGAAGATAAGAGCCCTTTGTCAGCATGGAGTGCCTGATTCTCCATTCCTTTGTCATTTGCATCTGTGCAAGGAGAATGACAAATTGCAGCAAAGATGCTACCAAATCAGATCAGCTCAAACCATCTACAGGTGCTGCTGGCTTTACACATGCTTTAATGACAGTACAAGGTGAAAGGAGTCAACTCCATCCCAAAAGCAATCAGTTGATCTGAAACCTGAACCATGGGTGTGTTAAGAATTAAAGTATAATTTTTTTTTGTTGCTAGAATGGAAACAAAAACTCAATACTACAATATAATGATAATGAGAATATTTAAATATTATTATATACTTTAATAAATTGTTACTCAAAAGTATATAGTTAGTTTTCAGAGTTCTGTTTCATTTTTGGGATCTTACAATGATAAGATATTTCTACCATGAATTGTTTTTATATTTACACAAGTTTAGCTTTACCTCAATTATCCACCAAGTGTAAACAAAAAAACAAAAAGCCCCCCAAAGCCCTTTATAGTATTTCCACAAGACTAATATAAAGCAGATGTATCCTGCTGAGTTCACAGTATATTTTAAACAAAATGACCCCAATGTTGTTCTGGATCTTACAAATGCTGATATATATGAATACCTTTCCATAGGGGAGCATTCTCTGGAGTATCCAGTGGGTCAGGTTTTCCCTGTTTGAAATGGTAATCATATGCATGGGGTTGTTTTTCAGTTTCATTTAGTTCCTTTTTAAGTGCTTATTTTTGCAGCACATTGTCCTATATTTTGATATTTTCCCTGTACATTTCTCAAGGCCACTAAGAATAATGCATGGCAATATTTAACTCTGGTATATCACTGAATGTGACAGTCCTCAGAAATATAGATGCACATGGACTGCTGCTGTGCAGTAAGTCTCCAGAAGTAAATCATCAGGTGTGTACCAGGAATGAAGGAACACCTGCCCAGTTTTCAGAGTAATGCAGAATGTGATTATAAAAAGTATATGAAGAACAATTTTGGGAAAATTTAAAAGCCATGAGGACTAAATCTAGAACTTCTTCCTACCTCCACTGCCAATTTCCCTTGGATGCCCAGCATCCCCACAGGATGGGATTTGGCCCGACTCAAAATTAAGTTATTTGTGTCTGCACCTGAATTTAGGTGTCTACAGTGTGCCTGTGAGCAGAAAGCAGCTTTATATACTTAGCTGAATTGAACCCAAAATATCTAACTGAGGGCACTCCTCACACTCCAGAGCTAGGCTGGGTGGACAGCCCAGCTTTCATCTGACTTCTGCTATGGTCTAGAGGCAAAGGAATTCCACCTTAACTTATCTCTGAGTGTATTTGACACTGACAGAGGAAGGAGAAATGACTGCACTTGTTTTCTGGATTTCCGTTTTTCACTCATTCACCTGTCGTGCTCTGAGATAGTTGGGTGTTCCATAATGTCATCATTCAAACAGGAGGATCATGCAATTGCATTCAACTTCTGCAGTGAGTGGTGTGCAGATTTGATGTCTAACTGGTGTTGGCTGTGTCCACAGAATGTCACACTCTGGGAGCTGGTTATCTCAGTTGTCCTGATCAATAATCTTTGTAGGGTGACCTCAAGTGACCTGTCTCCAAATTTATGTAAAAAGATATGAGAGAGAAATCAGCCCAAGAACATGAATTCTATTTGTTGTAGCAAAAACTTTGCTGCCCAAATCTTATACTGGGTTTAATGTAGGAATTAAGAAGATTTATTGCTGTAGGAATCATAAGAAGGCAACATTGACTTTGTGCCTCTTCCAGCATTGGGTCAGTTAGTGTGGACTACCTTGTGTCCATATCTTTCAAATTACCACACCTACTCAGCACAATGTGAACACACTGTATTCATTGAGTCTAGGATGCAGACACTTAAACTAATTATAATGTCTTGAAAGAAAGTCTTTTGTTACCTACCAAATAATAAGCTGGCTATCTGGCCCTTGGTGTGAAAACAGATTGGCAATAGAAAAAGAAACAGCCTCGCTATTTCATTTACTTTGAAGGATGGGCCTAAATCACTGAGTGAATGTGAGCATTTTGGAGAATATTACTTTTTCTTTTGCTGGTCTGTATCCATACCCATATTAACTGGGATAGGAGGAAGGAAAGAAATTAAATTTTACAAGTCCCAGTTTTTTGCCTTGACTGCAAACCAAAATGCCCCCTCTCTCTTGGTAGCATGCACAGAGGCGGAGTTTTGACAGCGGCCTTTAATAGACTTTCAGAAAGCACAGCCAGAAAAGACCTATGAGGTCATCTAGTCTAGTTCATAGCCAGGGCGATAATTCTCACCCACAAAGGTGATGGTACTCAGTGGCAAGTCAGGCATAAATTCTGAGTCAAGGATCCCTATGTTTTGCTACAGGAGATTCAAGAAGATAGAAAGTCCATTGCAGCTTCAGTTATTTTTATTTTATTATTTATATAAGCATGAATGAGACAGTAGAAAAGCAGCTTAGTATTTATTTATTTGCCTGCTTAAGTACAAGGTTTGTTTATTTGTTTGTTGTTTTTCATTTTATGTAATAATTAGTAGTAAAGTGTTTGGATTATCAGGGAGGACGATGGAGAAGCTTGGTTTTTGTACCCTTACAAAAGTGGCTTGAGACACTTTTAGAAGTGTGGTAGGGAGCTGAGGGATTGTAACAGTGTTGTCCAGGTATTACTGCCTCATTAAACTGAAAACGTTCAATATAGGTTACATTTCTGATGTTATTAGGTTTCAGAGCTGTCTATCATCGTGGAAGTCTCCAGTTCCCACTTACTGAAGCTGATGTATGAGACCACTTAAGATTCAGACAGATGATACTACATCTGATCCCATTCATCTTTCATATTAAGATATGGCTTTTTTAACCCACAAAAGTTTTGAAATGTTTTCTTTATAAAACCAGACTATGGCTGGCAGAGCACAACCGTACAGCAAAAGGCAAACTCTCAGCACCCTCTGGGTAGCTATTCAAAGCCCTTATGTATACCTATGCACTATGGTATATCCATCAAACTTTTATCCCCTCAGAATATCACTGCCCTAGAAAAATGCATATGTTTATATATATTTCATGTGTAAGTATGGGATGAATCACCCAGTCCTTAGCACAGGGGAGCAGCAGGAGAGTGAAGAGTGCCTGATCACCACCCCTTTGGGAGGAGGAGCATGGAGATGTTGTGGTATCTGCTGTGCTTGGCAGGAGTCCCAGAACAGCACCAGCATACCCACGCCAGACTGTTCAGGACTGAGTGGGTTTGCAGCAATCTTGCCTTTGCTGGAAATTTTACATTTGTAGAAATGAGCATGTATATATATATATATATATATATGTGAGGTGTGTGTGTGTGGGGGGGTGATGAATCACATCTTCTGTCAAAGATTCCAAACACTGAAATGGAGCATTATTGAGTGTCTGGAGCTCTTTAATCATCTTAAAACTTTCATGGGTTTTAATCTCTGATGGAGTTCTCCTTAATGTCATACAAGTGTTCCTTTTATCAATTGTTTTCCCAGCCAGCCAGCCCTGCTCCTGTCCTCACCTCTCCACAGGCACTTTCTGATGTTTATCCCCACCTTCTTTGCCATCCCAGCACTCACTCAGTGAGAATTACTCACTTAGTAATTCTTACCCAGAAATGCTACAATTAGGACCTTATTCAAAGCTTTACTCACTGACACAATGTTGCTGATTTACAAGTACATATCTCGGGAACCTATGGAGGTGACTGGTATCTGCTTGCCTCCTGCTGCACTTGCCATGTTGGGAAGGATGCAGGAAAGTCATGAGTTACCCATTAAAGCCTAATCTACTCCTCTGCCACTGTTCTCCTGCCACCTCATGGATGGAGATAGACCCAGCCTGGAGAGATTTTTATTGGTTTTGTAGACGCAGGATTTGTGCTGACAACAACACACAATGGTGAGAAGTCAGAGTGAAGTGGATACTGGTTCCCTTGAGGGTCTTGTTCCAGACCTGACTTCATCTTCACGGTCTCTGTCAGCCAAATACTGAAACTTGCCAGGGAAACCAAGTTCTCTGAAGGGCGAAAATCAAAATAATGGACCTGTGACTACGGTGACAAACCAATTTAGAAGCAGTATAAAAGCCTTCCAGCCCAGACCAACTGAGAGATGTGTGTCACTATCTGCCCCTGTAGGTGCAGTGGAACATCAGAGATGACTCTGCTCTGAACAAGTCTGATGTCAAAGGACTGTAAAGAGGTTGGCACATTCACTCATGAAGAGATCCAAGCACTTCAGTCAGTCTCATGGGCAGATTAATTGGCTGTATTTATATTTCTAAATTAAACAGTTTGGGCGCTGCAGCTCTACTGTCCACACTGACAAACTGGTGGCATATTTTTGCCTCAGGCACTCCTACAAACATTGTTCAGAGACACTTTTTGGGTATTAGCATGGGCTGAGGTCAATCCCAGAAGGCAGGATGAGCTGGAGGGTTCAGTGCTGATGTGAGCTTTTATCTGATAGCTGGCCTTGGTGCCACAACATGAACTGAGGCATATTTAAACTAATACCATGGACAAAGTCACAAAACTCAGCTTTTCAGTGGGCTAATTAGTTTGGGCACAAGCTGCTCTCACATGGCTTTATTGACTCTAGTTCAAAAGACGGCTCAATTGCTCCTGTGTCAGATCTATGCCCAGAGTCCAGTGCTATGACTTTCTAGCTTTTTCTTGCAATTTCCAGAACTAAACTCAGAAGTCAATTATAATTTTCTTCAAAGAATTTGAATGTGCCCTTCACCTTTTACCTATTACTTGTTTATTAAATTCTTGAAAACTTTTTAGAAATTGTAGATGGCAGTTAATGGGGAGACATGCATTCAGATTGCAGTCTCAGAGACATCAAATACCAGCCCTTCTGCAAGGAAGAAAGAGGTTTTTCATAGCAACCTGTAAGGGAGAATCTGTCTTCCTGTACATACAGACTAAGTGCTGTTTTAATGGCTTTGACTTTTGGAGCAAAGGCTTAGTGAGTTGTAATTAGAGCTGGTCATTTGTTTTTAATGAAATCATTTCCCAGGGGGAAAAAAATGCAGCTTTGCCCAAATCAAAACATGTTGTGAAAATGTGCTGATTTCAGTGACATTTGTATGGGAATAAGTCCAAATGAATCAGTTAAATCTTCTCCTTGCATTTTGATAATGTCAGAATGTTTCATTTCAAGAATATTGAAACATTTCATTTTAGCAATGCAGTAGGAGAGAGCTATGGAGCGCCAAGTAATCTTGTCTTCAGCAGTTCTAAAGCAGAAAGTTTAAAGCAACACAAGATGGTAGGGCCAGAATCTCAGTGTCTGTTTCTCCAAAGCCAACTCCAAATCCATCTACCTAATACAAAGACATATAATCATTATATTTATAATATATAAATATTCATATATACTTATATAATTATGTATTAGGTATATAGATTTCTTTGACATGTCTTGAGAAAGCTACAAGAAATTAATGAAAAGAATTTCCAGAATGCACAAAAATATTTTATTTTTTTATTGAAGAAAAATAGTGAAAAACATTGTCCTAAAGAGACGAGGTGACTACCAGAAGTTCTACTTTGCTAGGGTCATATCCCTTTTGGCATAGCAAACTGAACTTTTAAAGAAAATAAAGAAAATCAGACATTTTTTTCAGAAATCAGGGAGTTACTCAGAAAGTAGCCGTTGACTTTTAATGTCATACTTTATTGTAATTTGAATTCACTTTCCAACACAAAAAAGTTTTAGTGATCTCTTTGGCTGTCCTCTCCACCAAGCTGTTTCACAAAACTTGACACTGTGTGAATGCCTACAGATGTTCTTATTTAGGCTGCCATTAGCGTATGTTGCTCCCAAAACCTCTGAAGTTACAATGAATTACGTGTAACCAAGATAATTTATAGATGACCAAGAGCTCAATAGAAGAGTCAGTCACAGGAAACCTGAAGAATTGGAAATGAATGGAGTAAGTAACCTAAACATGGTTATAGAAAACAAAAGAAAGTAATTGAATTCTAATTTTAAAAAGTTTATTCAAGGTCTGATTTTGGAAAGTAGGAATCTTGAATTGTAATTAAATTCCATTATTTTTAAACATTAACCCAATGAGTTGTTTTCATTTTAGCACCCAAACTTGAAATTATTTGGGTTGTAATAGAACAGGCAGAAAATAAACCATATTACAATGTTCCATTCATTATGTCACAATGGAAAGGAAAGAAAGAGTTTCAAATAGACATTGATAGTAGTGTTTGGGAAATGCCCTAATATCTATGAAGTTGGTGATTTGGGATAGAACTAGTTGCACATGTCATATATGCATATGTATAATATGTATCTCCAATTTACATCTAAAGAAACTTATGTTTGGAGAGCATGAAGGTCAGCCTAGGTTTATTCTGATGTCTCATATAGCTTTTGTGATCCACATTAAATATAGTGCTGCCACAGCTGCTTCCCAGGAAGCACCTAAGCTAGTGAGTTTACTTCTGATTTAGACATGACAACAGAAATCACAGACAATTGCAGGCAAAAAGTGCCCTTGATCTTCTCCTAGAAGCAATGACATGCAAAAATATTCCTCTTTCTTGTAATTCTATCAAGCTTTCTTAATAACATTTCTCTTTTTTTAAATGTTAGAAAAATCAGAGAAGAGGTATAGGGTGAGAAAGTATTGAGTTGAAAGATACCATTACATTGGAAGAATAGGAATAGAGTTTGTTCTAGGCTAAAATAAGAGATGTTTATAGTCTTCTCTTGTATAGATTCACTGGTGGAGTGACATACCTCTTTTAGGATAAGAGTGAATTTAAGTATAAGCTTCTGTCATAGCAGGTTCGTTTGGCATCTTAATGGGATAGTCCTTTCAGAGTTGTCAATTTATGAATAGGTAATCCTTTAAGGCACATGTAATAGGGAATTAATTGCTTTTGCTTTTTGGGAGGACACATTCAGCGTATCTTCAGAGTTTCAACACTTTCTTCTATTCTTTCCATTTTCATTTCTGTCCCCTTAATTTCATCAGTTTTTAATATGAATGGAAAATCTGTTTGAAATAAGTCAAAATACTATCAAAACATTATCTTTTTTTTTTATAGTCTTTCTAAATGTGGATAATTTTATAGAATTTTAGACATTAATAATCTCTAATGTTATGGTTCATTTTTTCAATCTACAAAATAGAGATTCTTTATTCTCCTAAATTTATTAAGAAAGCTATTACTTACAAACCAAATAATACATAATGAATACTGCTATGAATAGGAATATGTTAATGTTCAAATAACTTCTTATATTAGCAAGTAATGATCACCTCTAACAGCATTGCTATAATTGTGTGTAAACCACCTTCCTATTTATATAGCAATTACATCATGTATCTGTTATTTGAAACTTGCATTTAAATACAACACATATCCAAAGAAGCAAGTATATTTATGTAGCCAGGTGCAAGTATACACATGCTCATTTTATACGTCTGCTAAGCTGGGCAGATGCTGGCAATTGTGGCACTTCAATCTGGTATGAGCTCATCGTTTGGGAATGAGATTTCTTCTTTCTTCATTTTATCTCTCAAGCAAAATAACAGAAATTGTCTGGAAACTTCTGTAAATACTCCAACCACTCGTTCAATAAATGCTTACTAAAATAATAGCAATTCTTAAAAAAATTCTTCCAAACCTGTAGTTATGTATTTATTATTCCTTAAGAAGCACATATATAAACATATTTATAAATATTTCTTCAAATTTAAAAAAGGGCCATGCAACTTTGTCCCAGCCTGTGAATAAATCATTGTAATTGTGTTACAATATATTGTCACAGCAAGGCAGAGAGCTAGGCCTCCTAACAAAGCCATCACTTCTTGACTTTAGTATTTTGAATCATTCAGTTTTGACTTTCAGGCTATACTGAAATACATCTTTGATATGCTAGACAGAATGAGCTGCTTAAATCTCTCATTGCAAGACATTCCTCTAAACTCTCTAATATTTTTTTCTGACTCTTCACTGCATCCCAGAAAATTTTTCAGTATCTTTTCAAATATGTTCTTATATCAATCTCACCAATGCTGTAAGTTCAACTTCCTATCATTCTGATTTTGCATGCTGCATGAATCTGATGTTTCCTATTTTCATTATGCACAGTAGAGAGTGGCTTAATGGTTACCCCAACATGCCTGAAGGGAAGTCACTTGCCACTCAGAAATAAGAAAGAGTGCAAAGGAATTTATACCTGGACTTTTCCACCAAGTCCTGAATTTTGAGAAACTGTAGCATGAAATGATTCATTTCAAAATACAGTTTTTTGAGTTGGACTCCAACGCTATTGGAAATGCTCCAGGATCTCCAGCACCACTCCAGAGAGGTACTGGTTTCGTTAGGTCTTCTCTTACCTGCCAATCTTACATAGATGTCACAGATAACTTAATCAATCATACATGTCATTAGCCTCCATTATCTGGATAAACAAACGTAGACCTTTGCTTCTGTATCCAGCTGTGGAGAGAGAGCAACTCTGAAACAGTTTTAGCATTACTTATTTACTTTTCAACGGTCATCTGGTACCATAAGTTGATACCTCCCAATTCTACAATTGGAAAGAAAAGTGAAATCTTTCTCTGCTTACCTTTAACATACCATTCCTGATTTCAAGACCTGCAACATATCTTCCCTCATTGTATTTCCCCAGGCTGAGTCCTACTCCTCTTTGTTGTTCTTTGTATGAGTTGTTTCATAACTTCAATCATTCTTGTCATCCTTGAGCATTCCTTGTCATCACATTAATAATCCTCCTGAAATTTAAATATGGTAATGTATTTCAGATGTCTCTCAGATAAAAATAATATAAATAAAATAAAATAAAAATGCAGCAATGCTTTCACTTTTTGAAGGGAAGACTCTTCGGACTCCCCCGAAATCCATAGGACTTTCTTTGACTTCAGACTTCGAAATCAGTCTGGTCTCAGGATGAAAAACTGCATTCAGAAGTGTAAAGAAAGCAAAACCTGCAAATTTCTCATTATGGGTTTAATCCAGATCCTTAGATGTTAATGACAGTTTTTCATATGTCAGGGTTTGTTGGACGGAACGCAAGCTGTCTGTAAAAATGCTGAGCATGTCTTTTATTAAACGTTCGGTTATTTGATGTGCCATTTTCTGATGTATATTTGATAAGCAAATTTGTCACCAGCAGTATTCTTGTTACCAGTGACATTTAAACACAAATGCAGATTTATATATGAGTAATTGTGTTTCAAGAGTAACTGTGTGCATAAGTCAGCATTTTGCAAATGTTACAAAAATGTACAAGCCCAAGCAGAAAAAACTACTTGCCCATCTTCTGCTACATTTGATGTAGTAAAAGGTAATTATATCCTATTCACACATTAAAAGAAAGTACTTGTTTTGGATAAGACCTTGATTAAAAATCTGTTGAAGTTAATGCAAGTCTTTCAGTTAGTTTTGGTGGAATGTGTCTCAGGCTTTCGGGAGGAAAGTAAAGTTTTGCAGAGCTGCTAAGAGACCTTATGGGATTACAAATGAGAGATTATCACTACAATGTTTAGATGCTACAGAAACACCTCCTCTTCTGAAAGTATTACCTCTGGCACTCTTCTTATTGCACCAACATAAAGAAAGTGCTGTTGACTCATATCTACTGGGGTGAAAATCCAATTTCATATGTGTCCTTGCCATATAAGAATATTTAGAAAAGAAATACATGTGCTTAAAATTATATCAATTCACCTTACATAACTAAGAAAGAGGCCATTTCTAAAGGATATTGATTAAAATGGAAATACATTCAAATAAATGGATTCTTGGCTTGAAATAACCTTTACAGTAAATAAATGGTCTATTTTGAAAGTATGATGGGTGTTCTGCGGGGCACTACTGTATCTTAATTTTGTTTCATTGCTATACAGAATTTTCTCTGTTTATGAAAATGCTATGCAAAGTGAGATCTATGGATCTCAGAATTAGGAGAAACAGGAAATTTTATCTTAAATAGACATTTGCCTTTCTGTTTCTCATTGTTCTTCAGAACTGCCAAAGGCCAGAGTCAGAGGCTCAAGCAAATATGAGGTTTCATAGGCACAGTATCAAATACAAAATAAAAAAACTCTAGTCGCTTCCCATCCAAATAATGCAGTTGGTTGATTGCTTGATTTTTATGGCACGATATCCTCTTCTTGCAAAAAGGCAAAGGAAATGAAATATGGAATGTTCTAGATCCTAAAGTGGAATATGAGGGTTTCATGCTGGGACTAATGTACATTCAAAAATTACAGTTGAAAATAAAACACACAGAAGAATAAAGTAGAGTTTGTAAAATACTATATATCAATTACCTCCTCACTTTCAGAAAGAGGCTGCAATTAGAATTGATTGAAAAGCTACATGTGAGTTTTTTTCAGTTTCCAAAATACCAAAATACTCATGAACTCTAAGGACTGCCCAAACTGCATAGACCACAGAACACTTTCTAGTAGACACTAGATGCTCTAGGATGTGTGAGGGCACTTTGCGCTTATGTTTCTGCTTAAATGGGGAAATACCACTTAAACATTTTTTGCCAAAATTCTGCAGCAGCTTTCTGCTAAAAATGCAGTTATCGCAATGGTGGAATACATAAAAGTTTATGCTGGAAGTAGATACACTACAGATTTTAGGAAAGCAGAAATTCTCACCAGTGGGGTTGCCTGGGAAATGAGGGATAAGGAATGTAATTGCCTAAATAAGAAATATATGAATGTAAAAGAGAGTCCTAATAGCTGTGTACAGTAGGCACACACTTCAATTATAGGTTAAGCATTTAAAATCCATCTTTCAAAAAATTTGATCAGCATCTCCAACATCTCAGCAGCTGCTAGTTTATTTTATTTTATTTTATTTTATATTTTATTTTATTTTATTTTATTTTATTTTATTTTATTTTATTTTATTTTATTTTATTTTATTTTAATGTTAGATGATGACAAAGCATTCAAGGTCACATTTGATGGGGTCCTGGATACTCTTACCCTGGTGGGTGGCAAACTTGTCCATAGCAGGAAGGCTGAAACTGGATGGGATTTAAATCCCTGTCCAACCCAAGCCATTCTATGATTCTATGACAATACTGGAGGCTGCACTAAGACTTTGGGTCTTGGTACTTCCATTCCATCCTGTTGTGCTATTCCCAGAGACACTTGTTACTATACTTTTGACCACTTTTCCCTAGGCTTTTCCAGCATAAAAACTAGACCAATTCCTTCTGTATTAAAGCAAATACTATTGGAGGAGGGAGATGCATGAAAAAGGTGCATTTATTTTTTTGTTGCACATGCAAACATGAAGATGTTTATACATATTTATTTATAAACTGGTAAACTATTTCTAGGGATATTCTTAATCAGTGTACTGATTGTGAGAAAAGCTGAAAGCAAGTTCTCATAGAGAAACAAAATACAAATTTGACTTTAATCTGAATGTGTACAGTGTGAAAAAGCACTAACCACTGCATGGTGTTTCAATGTCTATATTATATTTATCCTGAAGCAATTTGTGCACCAATTGTGATATAGGCTTTTTTCTGAATTTTGTATCACCTAGCAGGTGAGTTTCTTTGCCAAATAGCAACACTTCAGTGTCTGCTGATGCTTCCAGGCAAAGATCTTAAAACATTTTGCCAAAATATAAATTATCATTCTGGATTTCTGAGAATGAAAACCTCAATACTACCATTACCAGGTTAGGAAAGCTAAAGCCCAGGTAGAATTAAATCTAGCCAGGGACATAAAGTGGAACAAGAAGAATTTCTACAGGTATATCAATGATAAAAGGAAGATTAAGGAAGATGTGGGCCCTCTCCGAAAGGAAACTGGAGACCTGGTCACGAGAGATGAAGAGAAGGCTGAGGTGCTCAATGACTTCTTTGCCTCAGTCTTCGTTGGCAAAGGCTCTAGACACACCACCCAAATTGCAGAAAGAGAAGGTAAGAAGTGGGAGAAGGAAGATCCACCCACTGTAAGTGAAGATCAGGTTCAAGACCACCTAAAGAACCTGAAGGTATACAAGTCCATGGGGCCTGATGAGATTCATCCACGGGTCCTGAAGGAACTGGCAGATGAGGTTGCCAAGCCACTGTCCATCATATTTGAAAGGTCATGGCAGTCTGGTGAAGTTCCCACTGACTGGAAAAGGGGGAACATAACCTTCATTTTCAAGAAGGGGAAAAATGAGGATCCTAGAAACTACAGGCCGGTCAGTCTCACCTCTGTGCCTGGCAAGATCATGGAGCAGATCCTCCTGAAGGCTCTACTAAGGCACATGGAAAATCGAGAGGAGGTGATTGGCGGCAACCAACATGGCTTCACCAAGGGCAAATCGTGCCTGACAAACCTGGTGGCCTTCTATGATGGAGTCACAGCAACAGTGGAT
>WBMW01004615.1:145789-237079 GCA_013396635.1 Penelope pileata | reverse complement strand
GAGGGAGGTGATTCTGCCCCTCTACTCTGCTCGCATGAGATCTCACCTGGAGTCTTGTGTCCAGTTCTGGGGCCCCCATCACAAGAAGGATATGGAGCTGTCGGAGCGGGTCCAGAGGAGGGCCACGAGGATGATCAGAGGGTTGGAGCACCTCCCCTAGGAGGACAGGCTGAGAGAGTTAGGACTCTTCAGCCTGGAGAAGAGAAGGCTGTGTGGGGACCTAATAGCAGCCTTCCAGTGCCTGAAGGGGGCCTACAGGAAAGCTGGGGAGGGGCTTTTTACAAGGACAGGTAGTGACAGGTCAAGGGGTAATGGCTACAAATTGGAAGAGGGTAGATTTAGACTAGATATAAGGAAGTAATTCTTCCCTGTGAGGGTGGTGAGTCACTGGAACAGGTTGCCCAGAGAAGTTGTGGATGCCCCCTCCCTGGAAATATTCAAGGCCAGGCTGGATGGGGCTTCGGGCAACCTGGTCTAGTGGGAGGTGTCCTTGCCCATGGCAGGAGGGTTGGAAGAAGATTATCTCTAAGGTCTGTTCCAACCTGAACCATTTTATGATTCTATGATTCTATGATTTCAGAAGTAAAACAGGTATATCCTCCCACTTCTAGCTGTGTACTTTAAAATCTTAAAATTTTGTCAGGAGGAGGAAAGATGAGTTCCCTGGAAACAAAAAATAGTGTTTCATAAGAGATAGGAAGAACCTGAGAAGCACCTCTTTTAAATTTATGAAACCTCCCATCTGACTTCCATATGAATGAAGTGGCTTGTGGGCAGGCAGATAATAATCAGCATGCAAGACTTTGAAATAAGTGCACCTATGATTGAAGGTGCTCAGAGTTGTTCTCTGCACTTCTTTGCAGAGAGAAGGAAAAAAATGTGCACAGATAAAAAAAGAAAAGGTGTTTGTGTAGATCTCCTGGGGATGTGCTCTAGGGATTTTACCTTGTTCTTAAAACACAATTTAGAGACAATATATACTTTAAGATCTGCTTTAATTTTCAGTCATAACTCTATTCGTCCAGCTCTCTGCTTTTCTCCAAACTTGCTCTAGATTTCCAAACACTTTTGATAGCTCATGCCCAAGAGTGAATATACAATTTCAGTTGTGACAACCCTCAGCTTGTATATATACATAGAGAAGATCTATATCTTCTTCCTGGAAGAGTATCTTTTTGCAGTGGTTGCTAACTTGTTCATGACTGTCGTGGTTTGACTCAGCAGATAGCTGAGTTCCACACAGTTATTCACTCACCCTCCCCCCTCCCCAAATGGGACGGGGGAGAGAAGTAGAGAGATATGCAGTAAAATGCGTGGGTTGAGATAAATGCTATTTACTAAAATAGTAAAGAGAACAAAAGAAATAACAGTACATATATGTATGTATATATATATATACAAAGAGGATACGCAGAGCAAGGGCTCACAGCCAGTGGCGACCCTTCCTCCCGGCTAGCCCCTTCCGTAACGAAGAAGCACCCGGAAACCCAACAAACCAATCACATGATGTTATATGGTATGGAATAGCTCTTTGGTCAATTTGGGTCAGCTGCCCTGGTCCTGTCCCCTCCCAGTTCCCAGCTCCTTATGCCCCCCTTAACTATTTCACTGGCAGAGGAATGCGGAAGTGAGTTATGTCCTCGGCTCCGTTCAACACTGCCAGGATGTTATCAGTATCTCTGAGGCACAAGATAGCTTCATACTAGACACTATGAGAAGCGTAACTTCTGTTAGAAACTAAGACAATGACAAAATCTTGATCCAGAGCTCTTAGAACTAATAACATCGGCTTTTACAAATTGCACCATAAAATGGTTCAGTGCCACAATATTCAGCACTGCAGTATCTGAAAGGGGCACTGAATGAAGTCGACAGTGCTCTTGTTTTGGTGCCTCACCTTCATGTACAAAACAAGGGGATAGGAAGTGATGAGGAAATGCTAAAAGATTAAACAGGGCCTAGGCCTAATCTAACAGTGCAGACGTGTTCCCTCTAGTAAAATGCAACCATGACAGGGAATCTCGACTGACCAGGAACCTAGGAGTCAAGGTATTTCCCTCAGAAGCGACTACCAGCTTCTTTTCCTCCTTTCCTCTAATTATAGGGTCATAAGCTGATCTTTCCAATTCAGGAAGGGAGAAGGAATATCTTGGGGAATAAAGCTGAGAAAAGGTGAATGGAAAGTATCTGAATTGGCTAGGAGCTGGGTGCTTTCTAATAGAGCAGTGCTAAGGATTTGGTGTATTTTGTATGAAAAGCAATGTAAAAGACTTGCAGAGTTTCCTTTCCAGAGCTTATGTCATCTGGTTGATGAGATATTTCTCTGATGCTGTGGGTTCAAACCCATCAGATAAAGAAGAAATCACTGAATTTTCTCCTCGTCTTCCCAAAGGAATATTGTACTCATCACTTTGTGGGATACACATGCAGGTGTATTTTCGGCATGCTTCCATGCACCAGATATATATTTCAGCTCCAACCCTATAGGCACAGTGGAGAATCTCATGCATAAAATAAAAGTGGATGTGGACCCTTAGTGAGGAATGTAGTTCCCCCCAGTTCACTGAGGGGACTGAAATCTGTACCCTTGGAGGCCTAGTGGCCTCCCATTGCCTTGAAGGTCAGGCAAGAAGCCTTGAGGATCAAAATCACTGGCTTCAGCACATGAGGATGCATTTAAGTATCTCAGTGCATTTGTAGGTAGACTGTGTAGTTTGGAGCTGTAAGGCATTCAAATATTCTGTGGCTTGGGAGGGGGACAGATAAGGTGAGCTGAACTAAGGGCTAGATTTCCACATATGCCACTGTTTTCATAGTCATGTTCCATTGCAAACAATGTTTATTTCCTCATCCATTATCCCCTCTTGACTTATTTCAACATTATGGCTTACTTTAAGCTTTTCCTTCCAGCTGCCTTCGTGTTTCAAATTGTCTTCCCCAAGATTGATCTTATTTTGTTATTTTCGCCTCTTATTTCTAATTTCTCTAAATCTGCCGGTATTATTACTCTATCCTGACGGGCCTCACTACTCCTCCCAATTAAACATCATCTGTAAGCTTCATTAGTGTGTTGTTTGCTCTCTCAAGCAAGGAGCTGCCTATTTTCTTTTTTACCAAACACTCCAATTTCCCTGATCATTCCTCACTAAGGCATAACCCACCCTTCACATCTGCAAAAGCTGGAACTGAGAAGCAAACCACCTCCCTGCTACTCCTTTAGCAGGACACCTGTACATTGCCAAAGCCCCTGATGCTATCATGCAGCAAGGGAAGGTAATGCAAACCAAGAGTGTACCTTGTCAAGTCTGGACGTATAACTTTTGGCTGTACCAGGATTAATTATGCCTTCTGCTGCTTTACACACTCATGTCATCAATAAATTCTAATAAACAGGAGTAGAATGTTCTTATTCATGTCATTCCAGAGGAATTAGAACACAGTAGTGTTATTTAGCAATGCAGATGTTTTATTATTGTGTTGTTTATGTGAAAGTGGATATGACATGAAGAGGTATATCAAATGAGCAATAGAGAGAAGCGAGCTGTGCTTTCTTTTTGATTATGCATATTTATTCATACTGCAGAAGTTACTGCACATAGCAGAGTCTTCTAAGATGGATTGCTTGGCTTGGAAACCTAGCCTCCTTCCTTTTCTCCCCACTTTTTTTTTTTTTCTTTTTAATAAAGTTTAGATGCATCAATACTAGCTTTGTACAGTATTTATGAGTTCTTTCTTTAAATTGCACCTTAATTGGTTTAGTCACCACAATTGCAAAACATGAACCTAATCACCAGAAGCTAAGTAAGCAGAAAAAGTAATGATTTGGAGCTGTCTGTCTGCTGCTGCTGAACAGACACACTGGGCACGGTTTAAAGCTATAACTGCGTTGTGGCACTGGCTTGCTGTTCCCAACACATGCATAATGTAGCTCCCAGTTGCAGACTGCCACATATCCTGCTGTATTTACCCTCAAATGCCAGCAGAGCACATGCCACCCACAACTGCTGTTTCCCAACAGTGTAAAACTGTCACACTTTTCAATTAGATGCCCCACAGCATTTTATTGCCCACTGAAGGGTATAGACGTATCATGATGAGGCAAGATTATGGGCTAAATGTATTCCTAGAAGTTCTCTACAGGCTGTGGCAAAATTATTCCAGGAATGAATTTCAGTGTATTACTTAATTAATTCTACTGATCTTAAAGCATTGCATTCTTTTGAGGGCACAAATTCTTAACCACAAAGACCTGAGCAGAATAGCCTTATTACTTCCATGAAGACCTCTACAGCCAGACAAGACAAAAACCAAAACCAAAACCAAAAAAACCTGCAAAAACCAGATAGCAGGAGATATCACTGCTCTGCCCATACCCATCTGCAGCTGCACATTGGTATGGAAATACTCGCTGCAGAGACAAGCAGACCCTGGACAAATCTGCCCCTCTACAATACTTTTCTTCATCTGTCAGATCTGTGTCTTTGTGCACTCACAGAACAGAGGCATTCCATAGAAAAATGTCTAGGCATCATCTAGACATAAAAAAAATTGTTATGTTTTGGGGGATTAATGATGTACTACACATCAGTAACCACTCCTAAGGCAGTGTTAAACAGTACCAAGCCATCTCATAATGTCACGCCTGGAGTCTGAGAGCATGCATGTAGATAGGTAACTGTTAGCATGTGAACAGCTACATGGGTAGCAATTTGTTAAGCTAATGTAACTTAATAGTGTAAAATGACATAATACTCATGTATTTGAGTAAAAACAAAAAGCAAACGACAGTAACAACAAATTAATAAAGTAAATAATGTATATTTTAATGCTGAAAGTTTTCACAATGTCTAGCCAAAGAAAGAGGCAATATCTTGGAAAACTGATCGGAGAATGACTTTGAAACACTAAACACTTAGAAATGTTAATCATGCTGAAGTGAGAGACATTGGGCTCAGATTTATAATGCTTCCAATTAAATGCTTAAGATTTACATATTTGTAAATATCTTAGTCTCCTCAAAGGTAATCTCCAGTGAATCCTTCTCCTGAGATAAACATTGCTGAACTTCCAGTTTGGATAAAGGAATCTATGTGCATATGTGTCTTCAGGTAGAAGTCTACATATGAGCTGGCTGGAGTCAGTGGAGATTCAAGCAGTGAAAAACAGAGATCAACTGGTGCTTGTCCACTTGATAATTAAATGAATTGTCCTTCACGTAGCATTGCCAGTACTTGCAAGATTTCTGAGAAGAGCCACTAGGATAGACACTAGTCTCACAGATAGGCAGACCTGGTGTTCTCAATTTGGAGCTAACAAAGGAGTTTTTGTCTTTTCGGTTTTTTTTTGTTTGTTTGTTTTTGTTTTTTTTCCCCCGATATGGTATTTATTCATATAACTTTCTTGTGCCACTTCAAGTTTGCTTCGGTAATTAACTTAGAAAGCTGAACTATGTCTTTTAGTGTTTATATCACTGATGTACTTAGGAACTTTTCTAAGCTAGAGTTCAAAATACATGTTTAAGTTCTTTACAAGATCAAGGCCTTGTTTAAATAAATATGTGTTAATTTGAGCCTGTTGGCTTAATATTAACACCACATGACTATTAAGAATCAATTGATTTAGTTTTAACACAGAGTACTGTATACATATCTAATTTAGAAAGCTCAAAGAAATTGAATGCAAGCAAGCCTAGGAGTGTAACAGTGAAGTCACAAATTTAAGCTCATGTGAGCCAGGGTACAGAAACAGTGTGGTTCTTCCAGGATAGTGATAATAATTCAAACATATTGTATCTATATAGTACTTTTATTACCAGTCAGACTATTAAATGCATACTTAAATCTATGCACGATACACAATGTGGGCAAGTCTATTGTTACTCTGGAAACTATAGCTTTTTCATTTCCTAATTGCAGTTACATGGCGCTGCCAAGATTTTGTGTTTAATTTATATAGGGATTTCTGTGTTCCTTAGAGCTGCTAATAGAATGGGTTCACAAAGACCCCTACTATAAGGAAGGCAAGACTGGTAAGAATGCTATTCATCATGCCACCTTTCATCAGTAGGATTAAAAGAGTTTTTATCTATATTTTGCCAAAGGAAATGGAATCACAAAGCGATGACCTCATTTACCTATTGCTGAGCAAAAGGCCAATGGGAGCACTAATAATAAAACCAAGGCCACCCAGGTCCTAAACCAAGGCCTCCAGTGAGACACAGAATAGGTTATGAATCAGTTATCTGCATGTACTTATATCCAATTCTACAAGGACAATACAAACATGCAGGGCCAGGTTCAAGCCAGATCTTCTCCCAAGACCTCCTATCTTCAGTAAGCACAGATGTAACCTCTCTGTCTGGGTAATTCCTTAGGAGCAGAGCTGTTGCTTATGCAGTATATCAAATGCTTCAAACATATGCCTGCATCGTTCTCAACATAATCCATAATTGGCAGAATCTCAGCTTTCTTTTGTATTCTTTTTTATTTTATTGGGGAAGAAAACAAACAAACACACAACAAGCAAGCAAGTAAACAAAATCCTTTCCAAATATGATGTAAATGAAACGTTCATTGCTGTAATCTCAGGTTTCAGGCTGTCTGAACATCAAAATTTAGCTCAGTTAGCAGTACAGTTTCATGCCTGTCACTCATTAGCAAAACACCTAGAGAATATCATATCTGACTGTGCAGTAACAAATTTATCCAAGGGCTTTAAGGAAAGCCAGATAGATGAGCATAAATCTACTAATCCTGAGTAAGGAGACAATCCATTATATATCTATGTCTTATACTAACAACTAGCTCAGAAATTCTCTGAAATAAATGTAAGACAGGATTTGTTATCCCAAATCTAAAAGGTCAGTGCCAAACCCATAAGTGAACTAGGAAGTCTTGGGGTGAAGGAATGTGAGGATGCACAAATGTGACAGGGAGCTGGGGACAGCTCTGTGACAGCTCTGGAGAGATGGGTTTTTTTCTGTTGGGATGCAAAATGCACACACACACATACTCATTCATACACAAACACATCAGATCTCTTCTTCAGCTGGTCCAGACATGATCTCTTCAGCAGCTGCCATTCAGAGTCCCAGTATCTCCAGTATATGACCCCCAGAATTGTGGAATTTCCAGTAACTGGCTTCCAAAATCTTTATCCAGGTAAGACTGGCTTGATGTTCGCTGTCATCACATGTACATGAAGTTCACCCCAGCAACTGACCTTGGTCACAGTCTATTCAGTATCTGATTCACCAGACCTATGGAACCCATTGACCTGAAATATCTCTCTAGTTGGCTGTCAGAACTTTTGTCCTACCCATGGACTACTCCATCTTAGAGCTTGCTACTAGATCATGCATACACACATACACACAAACTCAGTAGGATTTGACTGAACAATAGGACAGATGACAGTGAATTGAATTGGGCAAACAGCCCTCTTCATCTCCCCTCCTTTCATACACTTCCTCCTCCACGATCCATCTTCATGCCTGCCTTTCCCAACCTGCGGCCATTCCCCTAAGCATTTAGTGAGAAGTTCTGGGCATTGCTACAACTCCCTTCAAACATCCCATTGTAAGTATTACACAATTCTACAAGTCCCAATCAAATACTCCACAGTAAGTTTGTTCTGTCCCATGAGATACATGACAAGAGGGCAACACTTCCCAATCACGAAGTTCTGTCTGACCTCTGGCTCAGAGCTTTGTGCAGTCACTTCAGTGGACCATCAGTCAGTGATTTGAGAGCTTGCATCATTGGTATTGCTGCTGTCGTGATTCTTGTGAATTTGTGTGTTTAATTTATTATTTGTATCTGTTGTCCTACTCTTTTATGCTGAATGGCATCAACAAGATATCTCCTGAAAGCACACATGCTTCGTTCCACATAGCTGCACTGTGCACCGCAAATAAAGACTAGTGTATGTGAGAGAAGGCTGCAATTTCACCCACTCTGTACTTTGGACTGCTCTATGAGAATGACATGCAACTACACAGATAGGTCTAAAAATGTATGATCTCCTCTGACACCCAAACCAGACAGGAACAACCTGGAAAACCACACTGCTAAGACAACACTATAACAGCATCCCAGTGTCAGTCTTTTCAGACTGGTGTTCAGCAGGAATGTTTAAGTTTAACTCAATAAAATGGTATTTAGCTCATTCAGAAGAAGACAAGAGACCACATGTCTTGCTGGGATGACCTAGACCACCTGAAAATTAAGTTAGCCTGTGCCTCCAGCTTGTTATTGGGCTTCACAAATGTGAGTGAAGGGATGGGTTAATGTACAAACTTGAGTTCAGAGTCAAGGGAAGAAGAGATGGCAGCATTTCAGGCATAAAAGTAGACTATCTATCATCTTGTCTGAGCTTTTCCAAATGATGGCCTGGTGCCGGCACAGTGCATAGCAGCTGAGTGCTGCAATACACCCTGAGCAGTCATTCTTTAGCAGAACCATGGTGCCAATGGCTAGAGCAATACCCAGTATATTAGCTCAGCTGACAATGATGCCAAGTCCTGGACTACTAGCAACCAAAAAAACAGTAAATATGATTCCTACCACTTAGCTTTAACTCTTTGAAGGATAGGTATTTAGTCTAGGATTGTCATATGAGCTTCCTCTGTAGGTTTCTTCTCCCTTTCCCAGAGGACATCTCCCTCCATACTGAGGGATATGAAACAAATCACATTCTGGAAATGACCCTCTGCTTTGCTTTGGAAGATGAGACAAGTAGTCCTACTTCTTAGTGAATAGCAAAAAGAGGTGAATCTTGCCTTAAGTAAGAAAAAAATTTTAAATTTGATACTCTGTGACAGCCTCCAGATCCATGCACTTTCTCTACTAATAAAAAGGACCACACTGGTTCCTTCTGTTTAAGCCTGGGGTTAACATTTTGCTGTGTATTTCCCTTTTGCTTAGTAGATTAAAATTAGGAGTTATATATCATAGTCGCCATTGCACCATGCCTCTGTTTTGGTCAGATTTTCAGACATTTCCTGGCAAATGTGTTATAAATTTAAGATATGAACATAGTCCCTAAGTTCAGCCTTCAGAATGGGGGAAAAGTAAGAAATAATAGGTTGTCAGCTCTCTTTAAAAAGGTGCATGCATCAGAAGAGAAAATAAAGATGCTATTGCTGTTCATAGGAGACTTCAGAAGCATTCAGATAATGCTTACATCTGCTTTAATGATTCCATTTAAGCTGTCATTTTCAGCATTTACCTTGCAGCATTCAAAAGAAACTACACTTACATGTTCTCAACAGACTCAGTGCCAGTCTTAGACAGGAAAAAAAATGAAGAAGAAAAGAGAGAAAAATGAAAAGTGCCATATAGCACATTTCAAAGAACAAATTTCTTGCAGGAAATTAACAATAATTTTGGGACAACTGCTGTTGAAGAGAAGTTTCAAGAGAAAAGTGAGCATGCTTTTTTTTTTTTTTTTGTACCACAAGGAAGAAGTAAAGACAGTCCCTTTACTTTACAAGGCTTAAAGGAGCACAGGCAAATATATTGGAGCAGGGAGCAGTAGTATCTGGGTGTTCTCATAAAACTCTGCATAAATCACTTCACCTCCTTTGCCCCTGTGTTTCAGTGTGGTTTGCAATATCTGGAGCAGTGAAGTCATGCTTAAGTGGGTGCTGCAGAGCTCAGTTTTGCCTTCCCAGGTAGAGCCCTGTAGATGAGGCTTTGGTCTGGGATCTGCACTTGCTTCAGTGCTGACACAGCTTTCCTCTACGGCCTTGGGCAAACTGCTTAATCTGCTAGTCTGCTTACAGCTTTGACAGAGGCACAGTGACAGATGCTGCGCTGTGATTTAAGCTCTTCCATACAGCTACAGATTGCCTCTTCATTCTGCCCAGAACCACAAGGGAAGGGGCACCCTCGCCTCAGTCTCGCTACCTCATGTCCCATCATTTCAGCTCGAACCTTCACAAAAGTGACGTTGTGTGGCAACACCAGGCTGCGGGCTGTAGACATGCAACCTCTTCTGCTTACTGTCCTGCACAAGCAATAACATCTAGCATAAAGGCAGAGCATCCAGCTGGGAATCAGACGGTGCATGAGTTTGTTAACAGCATATTCACATATAACATCACCTTCATACACCACAGGACTTCTAGGAAGAGACTGTACAAACAGTATCAAGCTCAAGAGATGCAGGGATTTTCAGGGATGTCTTCAGTGAGATGGCCATCAGAGTATTTTCTATATATATAGAGAGAGAAATTTATATATATATATGTATATATAAATCATCTATCACCATATTGATAAATATTCTTTAGAACCTCTCTGATGGCAGAAATACATGCATAAAACTTAGTCTGAATGTGAATCTTGGTCAGATTCTGTCTTGTCTTGAGTCTGTTTGCTTGTTAGTAGTTTTGTTTTGTTTGTAGGGAGTAGCTTTTCCCTTGTGAGTTTCTGCATAGGGAATATGAGAGAAGACAGGTTCATTTTCATTTTAAAAATAGGGGTCCAATGCAATGTGATTTTTTTTTTCTGCAACTAAATAATAAAACAGATTAAGAAGATGGATATTACATATTTATTAAAACATTTTCCTGCCCTACACATCTTTGAAGAACACATTTATGATCAGGCATTTTGGAAATTTAAGTCCTGTGTTTATGGAGTAAATGAGAGAGCGGAGGTTAAATGCCAAGGGAATTCTTTAAACCCATGGGGACATTAATGGCATCGTTCTGCCTGCTAGGCACATGTTACAGCTACAGAAATGTGTGAAATTAGCAACACCACTTTCTTTCTTCTCTTTTTTTTTTTTCTTTGGACCTCTTCCAAATTCACCTCCGCCTTCTCTCTCTGGATACAAACCAAAGACAGTAGATGCTACAGTGTGTATCCTCAGGAGCAACTCTGCAGATTAAATGCCTGCAGCTATTGCGCATCCAAAGTCTCTGCTGAAAAACCCTTTCTGTGACAGAGGAAAATTAAAAATCTAAATTCAGAATGGAGCCAAATTACCTACTCCTGCTACGGGAAGTTTGACATATCATTACAAACTGGTTTACTTGTCCGTGTCCACTTTAATGTGCCTGGCTTTTATTATGGAAAAAAAAAAGAAAAAAGAAAAGAAGGATTAAAAAACAATGACAAAAAAGCCAAGTAAAACAAAACAGAAAAGTGGGTAACGATTTATTATCTCTGTAGCAGATGTGAAGTGGACAATGCAACAAAAATTGTTGGGACTTTCACTAAGAGACAATCAGGTAGGTACCATGAGATCCAGAGTTGCGTATTCAACCAGATAAGGGAGCTGAGCTACTGCCTGGCATTTCCCCTGGAGTGGCCCCTGCTAGCTGTTTCAGAGAAACACACAAGTAACTGCAGAAGGCAGATATGGAGTAACTGGCCTACAGGGAAGTTTATTTCTCAACTTGGTTAATTAGAGGCTAGCTCAAGCCCTGAAGCATAAAGATTCATATCTTGAGCCTAATCTGTGATGAGAAAGAGGTGCTGGATCTCTAGATTGGGATGAAGCTTCCCAGACAAATATTTTTGTAAAAGTCTGTTCTCTGTCAGAATGACTGCTTCTCCTCACAACCAGGTATGTCAAGGTCCTCCAGGGCGTTCACATTTCTCCAAAGCAGTCCAGCATTTCCATGAGGGCAACATGGGTCTTGGTTTTGAGTGTCCCCCAGATGAGACTGCAGAAAGGTCTATCTCATTTCTCATCTCTGGCTGGTCACTCTGAAATACAGAAGACAGATATCTGTCTGGTGCAATGTGTCACCCAACAGCTGTTCACTCCCGTCACAAAGGATGGAGGGTGGTGGCTATTTTTCTTAATGGCATAACATGCCCCTCTCCATGCTCCAGCACCTTTTCATTCGTCTGGAAGTAGGCATCAAAGTGTGGTCTTGCTTTTGTGTGCCTTTTCCTTCTAAACAGAGACTTATCCCCTTATATCGCTAAGTACCCCGATCACTTGCTTCCCCTTTGTATCTTCACAAGTATGCCATCCAGAGCATATGGATTCTATGATTCTGCGATAACATCATCATGGACTCATTGCTTTTGAAATATCTTATACCACCAGGTGACTGACCATGGGAAAATTGTTGAGGTAGTTGTTTACAAGAACCAAAGACAAACTATCCCTTCTCAGAATACATCATACTGTTAAGGGTGAGCTTTGCATTGCATGTCCCCTAACTCCTGCGGAATCCTGAATCAGACAGCTCTTGTAGTCTTGGGTGTGATACGTAGAGTGGATGCAATGCTTCTTTTCATCAGGAAACTTGAAGTCAGTATAATCACATTTTGATGAAGTGCTTAAAAAATGAAATATAGCTTTTCAGTAATATACAGATATCTTATTCTCAAATTTTCAAACTGGGGAAGATTTTTCTTTATTCCTTCAAAGTAACTTTCCACTCACATTTATTGCATAGGAGCATTTTAAATGTGTAAATGTTTTTAAAATAAGATGAAATAATTCATTAGATCACATTTGCATTTACTGTTACAAAAAGTTTTAATTGGCCAAAAACTATTTCTACTGCTTTATTTTCAAATTATATTTCTTTTGAAAACTGTGTTTTTTCAGAGACAGAGAGGGGCTACTTTCAATTTGGAGCAGAAAAAGCAACTGTTGCAGGCTTGCAATGTGTTTAGTAGAAAAGGACATCTGGTTTCCATGTAAAACTAATTTAAAGTATTCAGCACATTAGCAGGTGGAACCTGCAATGGAAGTGTGTAGTGAGGGGTGTGGGATGCGCAGGGGAGACAGGTGTGTTAAAGGATGGCTAGCTCATGGTGACAAGGAAATCAAAGACTTTTAGGAAGGAAAATATTTTAAATATGTTATTTTAGTGCTTCATCAAACAAGGTTTTCCAAAGCTATTTCTGACTTTTTGGAAAGAGTGGTGTATGGCTATATATGTATATATACATGTTTAAAGCAATTCCAAGTTTCATCCGTTTAAAATAAATGTAAAACTTTTTTAAAAAATATTTTTCTTCTTGATTTCATAAAATAAGACAGAATAAAATAAGTATAAAACAGAACAAACAAAGAACTTCCTTTGTCCTGAAAATTGCTCTCAAAACACTCAGTACAACATAACAAATCAGCAAATGCTTTTGAACTAAAAGCCATCTTTTTCTTAGGAAAACATATATAAACGAAACACACAAGCTGCCTAACTGATAAATGCAATTGACCTGTTGTAATGTTAACTTACAGTTCATCGATTTCATTTCTGATGTGTTACAGGAACATTCATTTACACTCAGAGCTAGCTAAGACCTTTTCATTAGTGCTGCAGCAGCTGGATTGTAGATTTGGGCTGGTCTATGCAGATGGGTATGGACTGACCTGGGCTTTTCTGCTCTTGCTTCTGTCTGGCCAGATGAAATCTAACAGTAATAAGCTGTTACTGTGAAAGGCTGGGCATGTTAAACTAGGTGCAGTGCTGCAATAGAGCTGCTCTCGAGGTCTGTGCTATGACTGGATATTGAAAAAAGAAAAGGTAATTTGAGATAAACCTTGTTATTTACTCAAACCGTCTCTTATAAAAATATTTTCAAGATTGCATCCAAGCATCTTCCAGTAATGAATTATTAAATTTAGTGGATGGCTTGCTGTCTACTCCATGATTAGTAATTTGGGATCTGGGTCACAAAACTGAGTGTGACCCATTGGGAGTCATTAACTTTAAAAACACAGCCCTACTGTGAATATTCTTTATTTAAAAGCTGGGAGATGAAAGAGTTGAGGCAGGTGCTGCTGTAGCTGGAAAAAGCAACTCATAACACAGTTCATGGAGACAATGAACCTAAATATCTCTTATATCTCTGTACTGGGAAGCAGTGAGATCTACGAATGGGCTGAGCACATTTTATTTTTTTTTAGATAAAATTCTCTATCTGCAAAATGACTCATCTGAATTTTGGTTGGCCTTTAAAGTTTTATGGGGTGAACATTTGCTCCCCATCCTCTCTCTAATTTTGTTAGTGAGGAGCTTGTCTGCATCATGAAGTTCACAACTGCCTGGGAGACCTGTGACAAGTAAATTTCAATCTCTCAGTGGAGCTGATATTCTCAGAGCTGTAGGAGCAGTCATCATGAAGGGGAAAGCTGTGAACACCAATAAATTATTGAAGAAAGCAGGAGAAATATTTCCTTCTGTTGACACATTGGCATTCACCTATGGGAATGTAATCATGGGAAAGGTAGGCAATCTTTTGTCATAGGGATCTTTCACTCAGAGAATTTCAGTCTCTTTAAAACCTTGGGAGGAAGCCTGCAAGCTCTCAACATGGAAGGGATATTCAAGTTATAAGACATCTTCAGACAGGCATGTTGCTCAGAAATGTCAGTGAAACTGAATCAACTCTGCCACACATTCAAATGTACTTGGCAATAAAACAGGAAGTGGGTGGGGTCGGCAGTAAACCCCTCCGACTCCCTGACACCCCAGGACAGGCTGTGCTCAGGAGCACAACTGTTTTCTATGAACAAAATAGGGCAGCCTTAAAACAAGTCATAGAAAAAGCATGGCACAATTTAAAACTCAGAGGAGAGCAGAAGATAGTATCCAACCTCTTAAGTTTAAGGCAGAGAAACAGCAGTAGTGTCTGCGGGAAGCACCATTTTCTTTTGGGTTGTGCCTTGGGGGAAGGACTGGGGCAGCTCTCTAGGAACTGGGATGGTGCAGGGGTGGTTTCTTGCAGCCTAAAATTCTGTCTTTACCTCCCTCTGCCTTCATTGAAAAAATGAGGCTACGCAGGCCCATGAACATGAAAGATTTGTCTGTGTGAATTTCAAGTTCACTTTGGAAAGACATCAAATTAGCACTGATGTTTCATTCCAACATCACAAATGGCAGGGAAAAATACCCAGAAGCTCCTTGGATTTAAATCCATCTCCAGTTTTGTTTAGACAAGATGAGTGAATAACCCCCCTCCTCAGCATCAAATTGGCTCAAATCACAAATTTACTGGTTTACAAAAATCTAAAACTGCCCCTCTGGCAAATTAAGGGATTACGTCAATCACTCAAGTCCATTCTACCTGACAACAGCATGCAGCAACAGGGTGAAAGGTTTGATGCTCTGCTGGAATGTGATAAGGAGAAAATGCCAAATGACACATAGGCAAAGTTATTACCAGCGAGATGAAGACAAACTGGAAGGAGTTCAGAGAAGTGCAACAAAAATGATTAGAGAGCTGGAGGGGTTGATTTAGAAGGAAAGTTTTACAAGAACAACTGGCAATATGCACAGCAGGGCTGAGCAACATCTAAGGCGGGGAGAGAGAGCCAGTTGCAAATATCTGAACAGCACAAACACCCAGGGAGGAGCACAATTACCCAAAGGGGAAATAACTTAGATAATGGGTTGAAATTAGGAGAAAGAGATAAACATCAAAATAACTCAGTGGAAAGACTGGAATAACCCAGTATGGGAAGACATGGAAGTCCGAACCAAACAAGCTATAAATTCCTTCCCAGAGTCTCTGCACATAGAAAATTCAGCCACATGTAACTTTGGAAACTAAATATTTCTAAGCACCAAGAAACAGAGCTACCACAAGAAATTAGGTGTGAGAAGGTGTTTAAAAGTGATGACTTCCAGGCAATTCAGTGATAATTCTCTTACTATTTGAACACTCATTGGGAAGGAGGCCAAAAAGGCTGTTTCTTTCAGTTTCTTGGGTGAAATGAGTACACTGGAAACCCCCAAAAGTGCAACTCTGGCAATCGGGACACTAGCCTACACAATTAATAGTTTTCTAGTTGAGATACTTGGTTTAAATCTGCCTCAGGTCTGGAGTGACTGGAAATCAACATCAGATAATGGCTGTTTGGTAGTAGATGTGACATGAGTTAATGCACTCACTTGAATTTCTACTGGATATTGGACATGTGCTCACATTGCAAATGCTTTAAGCAGCATGATCAGCATTAAATTAACATCTACGCTGACAATCTTGCCAAAGAAATCCAGAAGGGGATGGACATTAGTAATGAACTGCACGTTCACCTTTGGAGTGAAGTCATTAGCAAGGTAAACTTTACCTTATGGGCTTTGAACCTCATCTCCTGTACTGTATTTCCTAACTCCTGGATGGGATGTCAATATGCAAATCAGATTATTTAGCATATTTCCTCAGCATACAAGAAACTGCTGCCATTAAAGAAAATATACATTACTGAAAGGGTGTTTATTAGACATTATTATTAATTAATAACTATTTTAAGCTGCTTCTTGGTGAGGAAGGTGCATGGCATGTATATGATCTAATGTACGTGTTTGTATAGAGGGTAGTAATAGCTTCAATGAGTACTGAAGCAGCATGGGGCTCTCTTGTGGAGTAGTATTTGAAGGTTTGGCTAACCAGAGCCACTTAGGCCATTTCTAGTTTATTGTTGTTACACTTTGGTATGGCTTTCCTGTAATTTATAGGGGTGTTTGTTGAGTTCATGAGCTCTTGAGACCTGCATCCAATAAAATAGTGATGTACTTTCTCTTGACTGAAGGCAGAAGCATATATCATTGCATGCAGTGGGTCTGATATCATTTTATGCTGCATGGGGAAAAAGGCTCTGAGACTCTGTAGCTTAGGCAAAAGAAGAGGAAAAGAGAAGAAAAATGTCAATAAAGGCTTTCCAAAGGACACTGTTTTCTTTCTAGATTCTTTAGATTCAAAGATCCCGTATTAGTTTATGATCTCTTTCTGAGCTTGATACAAAGCCACATAAGTTAATGAGCAGCTATTAGACAAATCATTATGTATATACTTATTCCCTTAAATTGTCATCTGTATTTCAACATTGCTACAACATAGAGTACTAATCCTTTATGTGTTAACAAACATTTATTTTTCTGTTTAATTAACACTTTCAAAAGTTGCCTCTTCCTACACCATTAGCATCTTTCCTCCTATCAAACAATAACTGATGGATCAGATTTGGTCGAATAACTGAACAGGAGAGGAAAAATAACCAAAGGAGCAATGTTTACTCTTAAAATAACTTCTGAATTTCCACCTAGTAGTCTGTTTACAGCAGTCTAAACATAAAATGGTCAGGCAGCACCTACCATGTAGGAAACAACTGAAAAAGAATATTGGTTCCTAGAGTGACTGTGTACCTTCATATAAAATAAATACAAAAAATTTCCTTCTTGGAAAAGACAAAGGCAGCATTACTTTTACTGGTTTTCTCAGAAGTCTAACCTCACTCACTCACCAAGAAGAAGGACCCAGGAGCCTCTCTGATGTGATAGCACGTGTTAGCACAGGCCATATGAGTAATTTAAAGTATCTTTGGATGTGAATGCTACTGGAGCCCAACTAACGACAATCCAAACAGTGACACGACAGCCACCTACCACAGAGGCAGAGACAGAAGTGACCAAGAAAGCACATCCATGTGAAATGTCTAGTGATGTCAGTGGAACAAAACAAAGTAAAATAAATATTTCTGGTGGCCAAATATTTCCATCAAATTGCTGTGGGGCAATGTCTGAGAGACATGGAAACATCACACTTTTACAGCAGCTCACGCTCCTCCATGGCACCAGCAAAACGTGATACCAGCCAGGTCGCAGACTGTTCCCAGTCTGCCTGGCCTCACTGCTGATTGCAATGAGAGGGGATGAACAAAATGGTTTTTTTTATTATTATTATTTATTTGTTTGTTTGTTTGTTGTTACGTTCAGTTTGGGATTTCTCTGGGACTGATACCAGAGGTAAGTGTTAGAATATGAATTATTTAACATAAACTCAGGTGAGTTTTCTGAGTAACTTCTGTGGAGACTTCTTTAGCTGACAGTTTATATTCCTCTGTGTCAGATGTGTTTTTCGATCCTAGATTGTACCTTGTGTTGGTCCAAAAAAGACAGCTTCAGCATAAAAGCATGAAGGACCTTAAGAGTAAAGGGCTCTGGTGTAGAGAAATACGCTAGGATTTAAAGCTCATCATTTCTATTGTTAAATCAGTTTTAAGAAAGAAATAGATCATAATTCAAATTAAAGGTTTCCTTCTATCAGTCTCCTTCTCCCTGCTTTCTTGTCACTTTCTTCTTTTTTCAGGAAAGGAATAAAACCCGTGTAACTACTCAGACATAAAGCCTTAAAGAGAACACAGGCTATTATAGAAACTCCAGCCGTATTTAGCATTTCCATCTGAAAACAGGGAACCTTTCTAATACTGACTGCATACAGACCTAAGAACAAGTAAACGTTGCCTGGGAGAAATTATAAACTAAATGGACAAGAGGTGGAAGAAAGGAAGACATTGCTGAGATGGGGAACTGAGGCGCAACAAGGTTAAGTGGCTTTCTGGAGGTCACTCGGAAGTCTAACATTGAGCTGGAAAGAGACCTAAGCTCTTCTGAGTCGTCATCCCCTGACAAGCCCATCCTTCTTCTTTTCCTACTAAATGGAACAATCCTGCATTGGTTGTGGTATAATGGTCTACATGACCGGGTAGGTCTTTTCCATTTCCAATGTCTATGATGAGAGTAATTCTGCTTAATGGGGATGCAGTCAGCTGGTGCCAGTGGTTAAGTGTTGCTTAACCAGGTGTTAAATAGGTATGAAATTCCAAGCTCTGGGCTTTGAATGCAGAAGTTGCCAAATGAAAATGAAAATAAAGTAAATCGCAAAAATAGAAAGAAAGAAAGAGAAAAGAAAAAGGAAATGCCCTAGAGTAGCAGATCCACGTGCTTATGCACATTCAGCCTGGTGTTTTTCTTCAATTCCCATATTTCCAAGGGAGTTTAAACAGTGTGTTTACTTAATAAGGTTTATAGACTACACAACATCCAGCTCTATTTAAGTAGATTCCTCCGTGTTTTTCTTTTTCTTTTTTCTTTTTTAATATACATGATAGCTGTTTTTTTATCATCTGTCATTTTCTCTTGCAATGTCACCTTTCACTCTCTATTGAAACTCACTGTTCTGGTGAAGTCTCTGCTTTTCATTTGGCCTATTTATTTTATGTCTAATAACAAGACTGGCAACTGTATGCAGGCATTAGGAAAGTAAAAATCTCCACTTCATTTGCCTTAAGTTGTTGTCATTAATGCTCTGTCTTAAAGATTTCTAAAGAAACTATATCTTGTATCTTTACATGTGTTGCTTTATAGTAGATGCACTTCCACATGGTATATATGCTTATGCATGATCTATATCCAAGATAGTTATTCATCCTCACTGATTTTTCTTTTTAGCGAGGGAATCTCACAAGCTCCTGTTCTTTTTACTGAGGAGTCTCAGACTCGTCCATTTCTCACACTTTTTCCCTTCAGTGCTTTAAAGTTTGACACATCTGAAATCCATAAATTATTTCACAGCCATTGGTGTTTCTTCCCAGGTTAAATTATTTAATGACATTGTCTTATTGAAAGGTTCAGACTAGTTGCTAACACTTATTGACAGGAAGAAACACATCCTTCCACTGGGATAAAACATATTTTTTATTCAAGAAAGGAGCGAAGCAGGATTGGGTTCCTGTCTTCCTCTCCATGAGCAAGCAGAAAGACATTTGGACCTTTAAATGACAACATGCCAAAGTGACATGTGACAGTCTTTCTCTCTCTTTCTTCATTTCCAAGTGCTTTATTTTAACATAATAATCTGACTTCTTGCATCCTCCAGGTTCAAGCCTTAATCCCAAATAGAACTTGCCCCATGTAAAGCATAATATGAAACGATCTTGGCTGAAGAATGAAACACTGAGCTTTGATTACCATCATTTGACTGGAGAATGCTCCCCAGAATCTGCAAATCCTGACAGTCTCCAACCCCAGCTCAACCCAGCCCATGCTGCAGAGACTTCTACACAGTCAAATGAGACCCAAGGCACAAGCTGTTCTGAGACCCTGACTTGTATCCTATCTTCCTAAGGAGCAGCTTCATCTCAGGCTGCTCCAGGAATTTGCTGGTGTTGCATGAGTGTGACAAAAGGAAAAAAAAGAAAACAATCCTAACAAGCTGAAGCAACAGAAAGCATCTGTTTGTACATATATATCTATGTATGTATAGACATCCAACCTAGATGATTCTATGAGTCTATACACACAAATGTGCACACAGAAATCGTCATGCACTTGCAGCAACCTGAGCACTTTCCTTCTTTCAGCAAATCCATTCTTGTGTCACTGTGCAAAATTCAGCACTTAGCTGCAATGCTACAGAAAATAGCACAGGTCTCCCTCATAATGGCATTAGAAATTCTGCTTTCTTAGGGCTCCTTTCAGAAATTGCCTTGCAAGAAATGACTGCATTCAGGCATTCACCACAAAATGCAGCAGGACAGAGCCCCGGCAGATGCAAACTCACCTGCACCCACAGATTTTAGTGGTGATGCTGTGCCCTGCACCAGCTGAAGAGCTTGATGAGTCCAGGAAGTGACCTGAGCGTGTCCTTATGGCTGGTCAATGGGCTGAATGAAACCTTTTTGAATGGTTTGGGTCCGTGTGAAGTGGAGGGGAGTGGGTGCTCTGTGCAAGACAGAGCAGAGAAGAGCAGAGATGGTGAGGTTGGTTCTGCAGGACATCTGCTGCTGGGGGCTCATGCAGTGGGAATGCCAAGAATTTCCCAGGCCAGGCATCACTTCGGAATGACAGTCCTCATCTAGTTTATACTGTTATTAGGCAAGGTGTGAGGAGGAAAGGTACATCCCCTTACCCTTGACCTTTGTAGTTCAATATTTGTATTCCCCAGGACAGTTTAATTTAGTTGCCTTCTGTCCCAGTGGTTCATCTCTCCCCAGATGATTCAAATCCATATGAAGCTGGCAGTGCAGGCAGCAGTAAAGCTTACAGTGGTTTAGCAGCAAGTATGTTGCTGCAAACACCTCCTGCATAAGACCTTTGATATCACAAATCCCCTTCTTCCCCCTGCCAAAGCACAGGAAAGAAATACAGAGATGCATTATTGGCAGCCCTTTTGATTTAAGACACCATAAAAAAAACAGCCTGAAACTTTTCTGCACAATTTTTGTCCCTTTTTTTTGGCCCAGGAAATGTTTTGGCTAGTGAAGGAATCTTTCAATCGGACACTTCAATGACATTTTTATTAAGCAGAAATGTTTTCCTCTGCAAAAGCTTGTGGAAGAGTCTGGGAAATAGTTCAATTTGAGTAGCTATGAGATTTTTTTGTCCCCCACTTTTTTTTTTTTTTTTAATTGAAAAAAGAAGAAAGAAGAGCTTTCTGCTCTCTCAGCTCTTAGAAGATAGGTTCCCGTTTCTCCTCTATCTGCAAAAAACAGAGGCTTGATGCTGTGCCTTGCTCATGTGAGAGTGCTCCTGCTATTGAGCTATTGTTAACCCACATACACACAGCAATTTAAATATCACCCCAAACTAAAGAAACCTTCTCCCTTGCATGTATTAATGGAACAAAATTTGCATTTTTGTCTGAAATATTCCTGGCTATGGAGAAGGAAGAACTCCTGGGGGTTATGTCTAGCCCTACAAGAAGCTAAGCACCTCCTTGTCCTTAGGAGAGCAGAAGCAGCAGCCCCATCTGAGAAGGGTGACTAGGGTGCAAGATGTGTCCCTGGGAAGAAAACCAGAGAATGGAAAGAGCTGGAAAAGGATGCTAAAGCTGCTGTCTCATTCTCCACTGATTATGTCTGTTCTCTCTCTGAAAGGAAAACATCTATATTTCTGTAGGACAGCTTAATGCACCCGTGATCGCATAATGTGCATTACAGCCTTCTTTGCTATGCTCAGAAGAGTGCTCTAATGCCCTGCTTGTACATAGGACACACACATCTGTGAGGAAAAATACTCTGTCCTTTGGTTTCATCTCAGATTTGTTCGGAAAGTAACTCCACACTCTCAACCTGCCTTGCAGAAGCACAAATGGGAAAAAGCAGCAGAGCTTGTGCCATCGTGACTTTTAGGTTAAAAATGACATTAATATGGCAAAGCTTCTCTCAGGACTTCATCATTTCCACCAGCAGAAATGAGACGAAGGCCGCAATCACATATGTGCTCAGACATGCAGAAGCAAACGCCAAAATGAATTAACTGGAATAGCTCTATTAATTTATGCCTCGGCAGTAATGACCTTAAGACACAGAAGAATTATATATTAATTTGTTTCTAGTGTGTAACACTGCTAAGTTAACACATTTAGGAGAACACACTTTCCTTGCCTCCTGCTGGGGAAGGAAATGAGGCAGTGTCTGCTGGTGACAAATCAGGACAGCCTTCCACTAGATGGCAGCTGGTGCTTGCACAACCTCCAGGCATATTTTGGTGCAGCAAATCCTTTTTCAGGGCTAATCATCTCACAAGCTGGAAAATGGGCCATTTCTCCCCTCCCTCTCCCCCTCTTTGTTGCTCACTTATTGGGGAGGAATAGGAGAGGAAAGGTGGGGGGGGCATCATTTGACCGTCGCAGTTTTGTATCGCTCCTCCATCTGCTGCGGAGCTGGCCTGATTTTTCTTTCTGTTTTCTTTCTTTTTTTCTTTTTCTTTTTCTTTTTTTTTCTTTTTTTTTGAGCTGGCGTTGTGCTGTGGGAGAGATAAGAGCATGTGCATGTTTGTGGGTGGATATGGGCGGCGGTCAGTGCTGCTACTGTGGATGCTGAGGAGAAGTTTTACCTGAGAGTTTTGCAGGGGTCTGTGGGACAGGGAGGGATGCCCCTCTGTGATGCTCTGGCATCTGCACCAGGCTGGGGTTGTGTGTCCCTGTAGGTTAATCCTGCCTGAAGGGGGCACACAGAAACTTGCTGTGCCTAGGCTTTGTGCCCATTCTGGCCAGGGAATAAGGAGAAGAGAAATGGGAAAAATAGGGCTGATACAGATCACCTAATACTTTCCAAAAGGCTGATATAAAGCATTTTAAACTCAATTTTCCCCTTCTGCCTGGTCCTAAATAGTAGTAATAATAATATCTGCTACAAAAGCTTCCACTCAAGGCTCTGCAAATATTCAACAGTATCTAAGCAGCTTTGAAAGCTACCTCCATCCTGAGTGAAGGGAAACTAAGGCACAAGGCAGTGCCCTTCTCAGAGATCACATACAATTGTCCTATGGCAGAAACAGGACACAGACCTATTTCCCGTTTTCTTGTTTTTCCCGACATATGATGGGCATCACAGCAGACTGAGGGGGAGAGGTCTCTGGTATTGTAGCCCAGGGAGGCAAATAACAGGACAAGGCCACAGAGATCCCACAAGGAAAAGGCTCACTTTTGGAGGAAGCATGAAAAGGTCTCATTGATATGAGGTTTTTTATTTTTCTCTGCTATGGGAGATGGGGAATGTTAATTTTTCCTCATCCTACAAGCAGGTTGCAAGCAGCAGGTTATGCTCAGAGCTGGTTTGTGCTCCAGACTCCTCTCTCCCAGCTTTGCTGAAGTTTCCTCTCTCTCTCAGGTCCTGCTGCTGCTGCGTTGCCAACCATCAGCCCTTTATCTCCCCTCCTATGCGTCACCCTCTGCAGCATTTTTTCGGTTAACAAATTGTTACCGTTTTGCTGGCTTTACCTCCTCCTCCTCCTTCAAAAAAGAAATACCCATCCCCAACAGCAGCAGTACTGCAGCTTCAGGCTGGCTCCAGCTCTATGGCTGCTTCTGAAAAGTTCGATGTGTCAGGCAAGAGATGCTGCAACAAGCTAAATCTCATCAGACTAATTTTGTCTTGACTTTCCCAATTCTCCCCTCATCTCCTGCCATTTGTAGTCGAGTGCCTTCCACTCAGTCCCAAGACGGCTGATTTCCCCCCTCGAGGCATTGCCAGCTGCCATATATGAGTTTTTCCTATAGAGATTGAGTGAAAACATATACTGTGCTGGAGTGTTAACTTGTAATACAGCTATCAGCAGAAGTACATATCACTCTGGGTGGCATTAGTCAATTATGACAGAAAGCCCATTGGCGACACAAGTCAATTGATAATAAAGCATAATCTCTCTTTCCCCTGTCACATATTTACCAGCCATGAACTACTGTAGCATATTTCCTATTCACAGATGAATGCTCTAGTCGTTTAGATGGGTATATTTCAGAGCCGAATGCAATCTAGAGGGTTAATGGCTCCAGTGCAGTGGTCTGAGGATAAAGACACTGCAGGTGCGTGGCTAAACAGGGAGTTAATTGGATAGCAGGTGAGCATAAATAGAGAGTACAGAGGGTGTGGAGAAGGCTTTAGTGAGGAAGAAGGACTGGTGGGAATGCTGAGCCCCAAAATAAAGACATATTGAACTTTCCCTCTCTGTGCCGCTGTCTTTGTTGCACAAAGCCTCTGCTCTTTGTATATTGTTTGACTCTCCAAAACACTGCTGCTGTTGCTGAAGGGGCTCTCAGCCTGGGATACAGGCAGGAAACATCCTAGCAGCTGCTGCTGGAGGATGGGGTTTGCGGAGTTCACAGTGGATGATTCATTTTGCACCACAGGGACAAGGTGTGTGTCAGGGACGAGGGCTCCCCGTGTTGCTGCGGATGGACTGGTCTGGGTGAGCAGGATCTGAGGCTGTTCAGCTTCATGCAGAACAGACGGCTGGATGCAGAGAGACAGGAAAAGACAAAAAAGAGGCAGAATCAGGCAGTGGAAACAACCATCTCTGCCTCTCCCATCTGGATGGGGGGAACAAGCCTTGAGCCAGTGAGGAATGTGGCCAGCAAACGTGGAGAGGTAGACAGGCAATGCTGAGAGAAGAGAAGAGATTTGCTAGAAACTATCCCTAACAGCCACAAAGAGCCCCAAAAAAGCCAGAAAAAGGAAAAACCCTGAGGCAGGAGTTTGAGCAGTACCATCTAAGAGGCTGAACAGCATCTCAGTCATCCTCATTGAGGTGTCTGCTCTCCTCAAGCAGCAGTAAGCAAGGTCGGAGTGGTGAGACCATCACTGAACTGCTTTGGGTTATCCATTACAGACCAGGGCCAGAGCAAGGCACTGTGGAGGTTGCTTTTTTTGTGCTCAGTCCCACACATTTGCTATGGGCCCCACGGGCTGCAGGGCAGTTGTGCCTTCTGGAAGGGGCCAGTCAGCTCCCCAGACCCTTATCTGAGCAAACCTCCTCAGTTTCACCTCTAAGGCTATTCCTTCAATTCCTCCCAAGTCTAAATGCTGAGCTTTCCAAATGTTTGAGACTTTGTTACTAAATCCTGTTTTCCTAAAGTATGCAGGAAGGAGCACTGCAAGCAGCCACTGCTAAGCTGCAGCACGTTGAGGGTGGCTGCTGCACTGCCATTTAAAGCTAGTTGAAATAAAGCAATCATGATTCAATTTTGTTTCCTGTGTCCTTCAATCAACTGCTCCAGACGGGTCAGTGTTTTTTAATCAGACAAAGGAAGCAAGCAGGATTTTTTTAAGTCAGACCTGGAGCCTTTCAATTAGCTCAGCTTTTAGCTTTTGCAAAAGAATGTCAGGCTTTGTTCTTTGATGTTGCTTTTATTCAGAGTCACCCAGGATGGTGGGGTTCCAGGAAGCTGTCTACTCATCCTGCCCCACGCTGCTCATCTGCCAGTATGCTGTGTTCTGCTCATCCTACACTTCCCTCCCCTCTCCTTTAGAGGTCTGCACTGAGACCTTCATCCCTGCTGGCTGGAGCAGAGCAAGGGATGCTTCCAGCAAACCACCTTCATGGTTCAGTTCCCCCTCACAGCCTGTGCTTTATCTGGATATTGATAACCCAAATAGCTCTCCTAATCAGGCAGTAATGGATTCCACTGGGAGTACCTTATTTATCTACTGCCTCTTCCAACTTCAGCCCTCTGTCTCCTTGCAGTCTCCTGGCTGGGCCGCCGAGCTGGGCACGTGCCCCTCATTTTTCAGAGTAGGGCAATGCTCCTCTGCTGCTGCATTCTCTGCTGCTGCCTTCTTTGCACATCTTCTCCTGGATTGTTTAGGGCAGACAAGGTGGTGTAAACCAGAGAAGATGAGGGATTTGGTTCTATTCTCACCTAATGGGGCTGCATTAAGAAGAACAAACACATCTGTTCTTCATCCTCCCACCTGGCCACACACTCCAGATGCACTGTGCTGTGGACACCTTTGTAAGCAACAAGAAAACACAAGCCTCTTTGTCCTCCTATTTTTGTATGCACATAGGTATACACATGCATATGTGCTCCTATCAGTATGTTTTCCTAAAATTAAGCAAATGTGTATTTTCCTCCTGTAAGCTCATCTGAGGATTAAGCCCCTCCACATTCCTGCATCATTTATCTGTGAATGTGAGACACAATTCCACACACAGCTCCCCAAGATCAGGAAAGTGACCCTATTAGCACTGTGTTTATGTGGCTTTTGAAACCCAAAAACCTCAACCAGCCTCTCTACTAGCTCTCATGGTATAGACATGTTCCCTTTATTTTTAACTTTCCAGAGTTTCTAGGTAATTTCTAGGTATTATTGGAGAAAAAGGGAGTTCAGTAGAAGCAGACTTTTGCCCTAAAGGCAGTAGACAGTGCCTAGTGTTTGCCTGTGCAAAAGCCAGATACAAAGCAATTCCTGCTCTGTCAGGCAGGTTATGACTGCTCACCCTGAAAAGCACAGATTCTTCTGTATACCAGCAAAAAGGTTCAAGGTGGAAAAGAGCAGCTCATTACCTTACTGCCCCTTAAAAGTGCTTTTTTTCCTGGAAGCAGCTTCTGTATGAGCACTGAACAATGCTTATAGAGGTCACCTTGTCACAGCAAGGAGAACTTGACCTCCTAATCCTGGTTTGCAGGTGAGGAAACTGAGGCATGGACAGACAATGTGTTAGACACCATCACACACCTGGGATCAGCAGAATTTGTTTTTTCTTGCCTTGAAACAGAGACTGATTTACCTGGAATGGATGGAGTTACATGACTGTAAAATTGTGGTGAATGAGGACGTGTTTGGGCTCCAGGAATCCTGCCTCCCAAATCCCTGTTCCAAATAGTACATTGTCATAAAAAGCTGACTTTAAAACTGGCTTGCAAAACTTTTGGCATGGAGGAGCCAGCAATTTACACAGTTGAGCAAATCATAGAAAACTTTAAATGTGAACTAGAAAAATATTTACACTTCCAAGGCCTGAGTGTAAATTGGAGAAGTACATCCTATTAAGAGGAGTTTATGCACGTTGATACATTTCATTTTTCCCTGCAATGCTGAAAATGAGACATTGAGATGCAGATGCACTAGGAGCTGATCAATAATGCTGCTTCAGTGCCTGCCAGATGACAAAGCAGATGTAATGTTGAAAGACATTCCACACATTGCCTTGACACAGGGAGGGGACGGAAGGAAGTGTTTAGTTCTTAGCTTTCTTTTGTCATTGCTCTTATTTCTGTGGTGGAGTAGCCTTTGCTCCTGTCTGCATTAGGAAGTTGTAGCTGGGCTTCCCAAATTCTCCGTTCACACAAATCCACTGATTTAATCTGCACTAGATGCAAATCTCTTTGAAAGCTCTTAAAAGTCAAGTGAGCGGCCGAGGAAGAAGACAAATACCACCACTGAGAAAGATCTGGTTGTCGATGGCCCTTGTTTCTGTGTATACCATGGGAATCATGGCACACCCTCACAGCAGTAGCTGTTGCAGTCCCTGACAGAATGATCAACTTAGATATGTGCTGGTAAAAATTAGCAGTACTAATCCCAGATGGAACAAGCTACACAAAAACTCACATTCAGGAAGGATTTGGAGTCTGCCTAACAGCAGCTCTGCTTGAGACTTCTCCTATTTCCAGTTTCTATTTCATTTTTCTTCTTGATGGGTATCTTCTTTATATATGTACATAAACTTTCTGTAGCTACAATAGCTTTCTCATATATACATACATACATGCAGCAGTTTGCTATAGCTGTGGAAAGGAAGGTCTGAAGAGTTGCCCTAGATTACAGAAACCTCCTTTCACCTGTAAGCTGGATGCAGCCATCTCCCATAGAGGTGTTTTGACTGCTGTTGTGTGCAGATTTTTATGGATTACAGCTGTTTTCTGAGCAGGGCTTTTACCTTAAATATTGTTGAAATCATTTGGTTGGTAGCTTTCATCTTGGGAAATCACCTCTTCAGTCTTATCATCCAAGATGATGTTTAATACTGAACTAAGGACACAGAAAGCTACATTGTTCTTCCTGCTCCCTGCTAGCCTTACCAAAAAAAAAAACAAAAGAACAAAAAAGACTGCCCTCCATCCTTGTACCAAAATGCTGGAGAATTTTGTATATTGAAAACCAGTCTGTGCATAGTAGAATTAGTTGGGATGGATATATGATTCTCCAAGATGTTGTAGTGATCTCATTTATCAATCAGAAAAATGAAATGTCTCACAAGGGGACTGGAAAGAGGAGAAGGTTGTAGCTTATAGTAGGATGGGAACAGGGATAAGGAGAAGGGTATCTGAGTAGCACTGAGCTGGCAATGAGCTGGGAATGACAGGCGAGAATAGAAGCAGAGCCAGTTCACTAAGACAGTCCTTAAAAAGTGGTATTGGCTGAAAAGTTTGTGTGACATGCTAGGGAATGACTGATGCCAATCAAATCCTCACCTTTTCTAACAGAAGATGTCTCATACGGCCAAAGTGTTAAATCCCAGCAATATCCCCAAACATAGTGTCACAGCAGTCAGGAGCAGGTTCAAACTGAAGGATTCAGACAAATCCTATAATTTTAATTTAAAACATTGGAAATTCATCACAGTTTGCTCACTGGCTCAGTTCTGTAGATGAAATAAGATGTAAAGTATGATCAATACTTTTGCAGGAGACTACTGAGGGTGGGAACAGGTAGTAAGACTAGAGCAACAACTGGACCTAACAATAACGAAGCTGCTCTTTCTGCCTTAGCAAAGAGTGGGGCTTTTCAGGCCTTGCTCTTCACTCTAATCTCATTCCCTGTCCCTTCAGAGCCTTTAATTGATCATTTGGGAACAGCGGTCAAAGCATTGATACAATTAGATAGATGCTGTTAGTTATGCGTACACACCTTCCAGAAAATGATATATGACAAGAGTCAGGAGAAGGAAGATAAAAAGAATGGAATTAATAAAAATAATTTGCTTTTGCATTTGAAGAAGTATTTTTGGGACCAGGAAATTGCTAAGTGTCCCCGTAATTGGTAAGCAAGACTAAACTCAAAGGGTAAATCTTTCAGGGGCTCATCTTGAAATGCTACATAACCTGAGCGTTTTTGTTCAGATTGGTGTTGGCATATTGTGAGACTCAAACAGTTCTTTTTTATTTTCTCTTTCCTTCAGAAATTTTTAACCTAGCTGTTGTTAAAAATTCATCATACTTATAGACACCCAATGCCAACATCTCATTATTCACTACCTAAAAACACTGATGAATCTTCTTAGCAGTTATTTATTATGATCATCCTTTAGATTGCTTACTGGGACATAGTGAGGTTGTGGGACAGGTTTTGATTCAGACTTTATGTCCATGCAGAACTACCCTGCTCCTTACTTCCAACCCTACTGATTATGGATGTGGGAGCAGAGGAGTGAAGAGGGCTCTGTGTCTACTCACAACTCTCTAGGCACAAGTGGGTGAGGAAAAACGAAGAGTACATAGATCTCTGAGTTAGTGAAATCTTGTGAGTTATGAACTACATGGTATGGAATATAAATAAAGCCCTAACTCTCATTTTATATCATGGATGTGGTTGAAGATTATATTCAATAAAAGAGAAAAATTAAAGCAGAAAAGGAAAAAGTGTCTTAAATCTTCATAAGGGCCAATGTGAAGTTAGGGAGGAGCTAAATTCTGTTTATTTGCTCTGGAGCAATGTCAATGCCAGGTGCTACTGGCAAGCTGTGTTGCACTGGGCAAAGTGCTTCCATTCCTGTTCCTCACTTTCTTCTATAAGTGAATCACAGTGCTCATTCTTACCGTGCTTTGAGATATTGGTATGAAATATGCTCAGTGTAATTGCCTGAGGTTGAATGTTGTACTTGCACAGCATCCAGAAAACCTTTTCAGCTGCAGCGGGTACCCGTATGTCATACAGAGGAATGTGGTTGGACCAGCATGGGCAGGAAGCTTTTCCAGGTCTTGCTATTCTGTGAGGAGGCAGAGACTCCCTGTCGGCACCCTTCATGGACATAAATGACACAAAAAATATTTAAATGAAAAGCCCTTTAAACACACTAGACAAAATTCTTAGAGGAGAACTTTACTCTTCACAATTCAATCACGGACAGACCAAAGCCAGAAGTTTGTTTACATTTGACATATGAGTCTGAAGGCTAGTGAAGCTCTGAGGCTCTCACAAGCTCTTACTGTGGTCTCTGGAAAGGATCACCTATGTACTCAGCTGTCAAGAAGCATTGCTGTTGCCCACAAAGTCCACTTAGGCTTTCCATTACCTGGTAGAAGGCAATAAAAGCCTCTTAGAAAGACAGCCACAATTGCTAGAGAATCTTCTTTTCAAAAACACGACCTAGAAACTTAACCTTTGGGAAATTCATCTTATATTGAGATGTTATTTGCACTGGTTAAAGATCAGTTTTGGATTTTTATGTTAAAATGACTTGAAGGAGAGCAACAAAGAAGAAATAATAGAGAGAAAACTTTTCTCCCATGAATATATTTTTTGTCATATTTTTGAATGCTGTTAGAAATCTGTGGCTTTTTGAAAGCTAGAGTTTGTCAATGCATAGTTCTCCTTTGCTCCTTGGAAATCTGAGCAGGAGATTAAAATTCAGATCTCCAGAAAGCATCAGAGTACATCTCTGAGGTAGCAGCAGCTCTTTTTTATCTAATGGCAATGCAGTGCATAGTATACGTGGACTTTTCATCCTGCCCTGAAAGGACAAAAACAGAGTTATACAATACCCAATTTAGAATCTGATGTTCAGTATCTCTGGCTTCTGGAAACTTTTAAATCCATGAGGCAGATCTGGGAGTCTCACAGAAAGGTGGCTGATTTCACACAGGGCAATTTTGTGTGAGTTTCTTGCAATACAGTGCTCTCTTTTCTCACCTTTTTGTGGGTAGCTTGCATTTTCCTAGGCACAGTGGAAGTAAATGGACAGAACTCCTCTTCCTGATGCTGTATCCACCTCTGCTGATTTCACAGAGGGCAGTAATAATTTGTTGCTGCCGAACACGAAATAATACCAGCACTGTATACTAATTTGAAAGAGAAAGGTAAGGAGGGGCATCACAGAAAGGAGCCTTTGAGGAGGAGAAAGAAGTTAATCCCAGAGGTGATGGCTGCAAATATATGTTTTTTGCCTTGATTTGAATTTGAATTTGCTTGTAGGTGGTGCAATTAGCAGTAAAGCATTGGGGGATAAGACAATTTAGTGGTAATATGTATAAATACATGATATGGTGTTGGTTCCAGACCTGAGCAGGAGTTCGTGGCAGAGGGCAAAGCTTTCTTGTCTGATAATCATCCTTCAGACAAGCGTACTACAGATGTTTGTTGTGCAAGTTGTGCTCTCACTGTAGTCAGCAGGAGATCTGGAGTTGATTGGGCTGGTATCAGAATATGGTCCCTCGTTTAATTTCCTTCCTGTATTGATAGAGAGCCATGTTTATGTGCACACCATAGAGCATGAATATGTTGCTGTCCCTTGAGAAAAGAGACTCACTGAATAATCCTTTTTGTTTAGTATTATTAAGTGGACCATGGCTCTTATTTTGCTTGTTTTGCTGTTATTCCTTTGGGACAATTGAGGTGGCCTTGTTCACGCCACTGCCTTTCAACACGGTGAGCAAGATTTAAAGAAACATAAATCTTCTTGAGAGGGAGAGGGTTACACAGCAGAGCTGAATAACAGGCTTTAATAGGCAAACCAAACAGTTAAATAAAAGATGCACACGGCATGCTAAAACTTAAGGAATGCATATTCAATGCAATGCATTATTAAATACAACGGTGAACATATGTGTGCCTACAATTAATGTATATAAATAGCTGATAAAATTGCTCAGTATTAGAAAGCTAGCGGCAAAAATGACCTCATATGTCAAGCAGACAAGCAGGCAGTTACCATTTTCTTTGTACACCTTACAGATGATAAATTAGTTTTATGGTCTGCATGGGGCCCTTATCACATTACAGCACCAAGTGTTTGATAAAGAAAAAAAATGCCTCAGCTGAAAATCGAACTGAAATTTGGAGTCCCTGTGGACCTCATTTTTTTAACATAAAGAATTTTAACCAACTTCCTTTTGTGAAGATTTATTGCTCTGAAGAGAAATGTATATCTCTATCCTATGTGCTTCTATTACGACTTCTTCTTTTCCTTTCTTCTTTTTTTCTCCCTCTGACATTAGATATGAGTCTGCCATAGTGGATTCATTATTGATTGGGGAATTTAGCGGTTACAGCAGAGGAAAGGGGCAAAGAGAGCTCCTGGGTCCTGCTTCTGTCTTTTTTGCTGACCTTGGGTGAATTGGCTCAGCTACCTGAGACTCAGTTTCTCCATCTGAAAAACAAGAGATAGCAGGAAGTTACAGTGAGGTAGAACTGTTCATTGTTCTTGGGAGCACATTTGGAGGAAACGTGGAGGAAATGTGCTTCTGCTGCAGACAATGGTGAACAGAGACTGCAGGGAAGGCTGTGCCCTGGGACATGGGGTGCAGTAGCTCAAAAATCAGTTACCCCCCTTCCAGAACGTCCACCTCCAAGGCAGGAGGGGTAGCAAGATGTATTTGCCAGGAAATTCAGTATTTTTTCCTTTGCTAACCCTCTGCTTTTGACTGATCTTTTTCTCCTTTCAGCAATCTCTTCCGTCTTGGCTCATGCAGTTCCTTATGGGTATATTTCCCAAGCATTATAGCCCTTTCCTAGAACTGAAAGGATTTCTGAGGCCATGGGAGTGTGCTGGTAGCCACTCTCAAGACTGCTGTCTTGCTGGGGGTTCAGGATCAGGTATCTTTGCCTGGATGTGCTGGGGAGGCATATGATGTCAGGTGTAGAAGATATAAAAGGGAGCAAAACAATTTCACAGGCACCCCACAGCTCCTGCTCCTCTTTCTGTTTCAGAAATATTCTTTTTCAGAGGTGGTCTTCAGCAAATATCTGTTTCCCAGGTTTAACCAGTTATTTCATGGCTCCAAGCCCTTTAGAACAAAAGCTGTTTTCTAGTTCTCATCCCTGGAAGAAGTACTTTGAGGTAAAGACAGTGACGCTGCCTCAAAGGCAATGCTAGGAATCTCTCTTAGGTTCAGATCCTGACCTGCACAGTGTCAGTGATGAACCTCCGAAGCAATTCACTGTACTGTAATTTTCCCCATCAGCAATAAACATTTCCCCTTTTTCACCTGAGTTGGTGTTTTATCTTTTAATGAGATGTGTTCAGAAACCTAAAAGTAGAGTCTGAGTGGTTTTGCTGTGATGTGTGTATATCCAGTGTGTGCTTCAGGGACCACTGGTTAGTGGTATTTCGGACATAGTCAAATGAGATCGTGTCATACTGCTGTAATAGGGATGACTGTCTCAGTGATTATGCTTTGCAAGCAATCAGTTCCCTGTTGAAACACTGAGCAGATTCTTGGTTAAATACTTTTTGACTGAGTTTGTTTAGGTGTATCTCTATTTCCCCGAGTCTCCCCCCACCAATGTAAATAATTAGGTACTTCGTAACATAGCATTTTAAGACTCTACTTAATGGGAAAACACTGCTTACGTTTAATCACTTGTTTAAATCACTTAGAAGACATTAAGATTTAAGCATGTGCTTAACATTAAGCATAGAGTTAAGCACCTTTATGAGTTAAATTAACATGTTCTTGCCATGCAATGAAGTTGAAAATATCCTTGAGAGACCCCCTATAAAAATGAGTAATGCTGTATTTCCCCACTGGCAAATTTCTACTAAAATGCCATACAATGAAAGAAGAATTTATAGCTGTAAACATGGATTGTAAAGAGGGAGGCAACCTCTAGAATTTAGCAATCACATTTGTTAAGGTTTCTCTAAAGCCTAAACTCCCAATTAACAAGCAAATCATCATCAGACAGTCAGTGAATGGCAAATTCATTCTATTCAACATCTTTTCAGAAGTGGATTTTGTGCACTTATCTCCATGAAAACCCAGCAGGAAAGTTTTCCATGAGAGTGATCCTACATCTGCCTGTTTTTAATGACTGTAATGGAAAGCAATATTCTACAATTACTTTGGCGATCTCATTTCAAGCATGCAAATCATATTATTTAAGAGCCCAGCAAAAGTCATTTATTTCTTGGAACTGCCAGCTAACTTTTGGTGGGGTGAGGAAACACTGCACTTGGATTTAAAAGCCCTGATGTCTTGTAACTTTCCATGGAGGAGTTGTAAAATTTCTCCAACAAGGTCAGACAATCCTGAAAATGAATCAAAGAAAGAGAGAGAGAGAAGGAAAGAAAAAAGAAAACACCAAACAAACAAACAAACAAACAAAAGCCCACAACACCCCAAACCCTCTGTTGTTCATTACCATGTAATATAGATGTTCACTTAGCTTAGATGATGAAAGAAGAGTTCATAGCTGGTTCATCATGTTAGAGACAAACTGATAGCAAAAAACACTGCACATAAAGTTATTCCAGAGACAAACTTGGGAAACTAGATCTTTTAATTGTCACTGTGCCCTTTCCGATCTGGTGTATATCTTTTTATTTTTGTTGTGGACAAAACTGACTTTGTTTTGTCTTCATGCTGGAGCTGTGAGGTGTATATACTACTTTGACTTTGTTACCTCATATGCTAAGATGGTCATAGTATCTTACTACCTATCTCCTGCTTGTCCAACTCTCTGTCTTTACTATTCTTAGTTTGTGTTTTTTTTTAATGAAATGGTGAATATAAAAGTGTTGTGATAGAGAATTATAGCCCAGCAGCTGGCAATAAATTTTGATATAACACTACCACAAATGAAATGTAATTGCCTTAAGATAGACTATTCTTGGCTCATAATTATTTATTTATTTTTCTGCTTGTTCGCTTGTTTATTAATTTAACCCATGTGAAGGCTCAGTGAGTGGTGTTTAAAGATATATGCATATGTCAAGATATATACAATAAAAATTGTGTAACAAGATATAAAATAACATTTCACCTCTGGCTAACAATTCTGTCTAACACAGGTGACTTCCGACAAATAAATAAGTATCTTCTAATAACTGTGCCTTTTATTGTTTTTTTGATTGGTTGATTGGTTTTGATTTTGTTTGTTTTGTTTATATGAAACCAATCTCAGCTACTTTATTTGCTTTTCTATCCCTCTCTTCTGCAGATCACATTTGCTAGAGGATGGCCAGAGGTACGAGCAGGCCACAGTGGAAGAGCAGTCCTCTTGCTGCAGTGCTCCAGATCAAAGCTTGAAAGAACTTACTCATGCCCAAGGTTAAATAGTCACCTCACTTTACCACAGTTAGAGGGAAGAGATTTTGTTAAAGGCTGTAATCACTCTCTGATTATCAATTTAACAAGTGACAATTGATCACTTAAAAATTGCTAACCAGCTTACCATGTAGGATTTCTCAAAGATGGAAGAGAGGTATTAATAGAAAGTTAAAAAAGACCCTGAAGGGGCCTTAGAAAGCCATGGAGAAGGATATTCCTCTGCCATGTGCTATCTTGAGCATCAGGACATTCTTTCATCCATTAACACCAAACTCCCTTCGGAAAGTTTTGGGGTCAGCAGTCCTCAGGAAATATGCTGCAGGAATTGTGCTAATCATGAGGGCAAGGAATTTGTCTGTTTAAAAGTATTCAAGCTGTGCACAGACATGTTTTCTTCCTTATTTGATCTCTTACCAGTCAAAATGAACAATGTTCTGTTCTCACTCACAGAGGTATTAAATCAAAAATAAAACTGTGACTTTTCTGCAGAAGGATACCAGATTGCTGTACCAGATACCCATTAGTTTAACATATTTAGTGTCTTAAGCTGCCAGCTTTCAGCTGTAGATCTCTATCCACAAGATATTTTGGCTTCTCATAGCCCTTGAAATCAGTGGGACTCTTTGATGTGAGACATTTAGGTGTGAGACATTTATTATTGAATGATATAGCAGTGTTGTTTAGTGTCTGAGCACAAGTGATTGGAATACTGCCTCACTTAGAGAGTTTTGATTATGTATTATTCAAACCATTCTGGAATTTTTAAGTCTCCTTGGCACTTTAGTCTTCATACTTGGCTGCTGTGCTTCAATGACATACTTACAGCCAAGGGAATGATCTTGTTTTTGGTTGAATTGAGGGTTACATATGTTTGAGAAAAAGTATTGTTCTTTATTTTGTATATAATAAATAGTATGCAAGGTGCTTCAGAAGCAAATTAAGGACACAGATTTTACCCTGAAGTGTTTATGATTTGAATGGATCTACAACATGATGAATGAACACAATAGAAACAGAAGGAGGAAAGAAAAATATAGGGTCAAGCATCACTAGAAAAATCTGTGTAGTTTCATTGATGAATTACACATACGTTTACTGGTCCTATTTCAAGTGTTACAGCGTGTAATTTATATTGTATGTACATATGCATGAAAGATGACCTAGAGATAAGATTGCTAAAACTGAGTTGCTGCTGCTAATGCAGCAAATCTGTTATTTGGTTTATGTATATATATTTATATATATATAACCAAATTTATAACACCATTAAATATTCTTTTGGAAAGATTTAGTCCCCTGAGTGACCGACATCTGGCATAATCTCAGTGGCATATCCAACTATCTTAGATGACGGTACAACTATTTTTTCAAGGAATGAACACACAAAGGTTTTAACACAGAAATTATTTCTGCCCAATATGAATGAATAAATCTATTCTTTCATTAATCATTTATCTTTGAGTCCATGACACATGGTCTTCTTGACTTTATTTATCATACAATGAAGTTCATGGTAAAGAAAGCTATCAACAATTGAATAGCATCAGTAATTGCAATCCCTCTGTCTACCAGACATAAATGCCCGAAGTTATGATTTTAACTAGTGCCATTAACATATAACTAGTTTTGATTATTGATTTCATAAATGATAGTTCTTTAAGTGACTAAATCAATTGTAGATTATTTTTAATTTGGAAAGCTTATGAAATATCATAACCTTCCTAAACACTTTCTGAGGAGAGGAGAAACCACACTTCCAAAACGAGCTTTTCTCTTTTCTTGGAATACTTCCGTTTATCCTCTTAGTACTTTCAATTATTTTTTTTTCATTTTGTTTTGTTTTGTTTTGTTTTCCAGTGGAGTGCCAGCAAAAGGTACCGTGTACAAAGTTAAAGTAAGGAGACAAAGGATAACGGGGTAATGATTGCAAGCTGTCACTGGGTAGGGGTGGAACATGGAGGAAATGAACAAGGTGTGTGACTGTATGAAAAAGTTTGACCAGATAAGACTTTTGGCTCAAAAGCTGTAGTTAATTCATATAAGAACTGTAAAAGTGAATGATTAGAGATATAAAAGTTGTACATGGATAACATATATTTTGTTTTCTTTCATGTATTGTTTTCCCAGGCTATCAGTGATGATCCTAGTATCAGAATAAGCCCATAGAGGCACAATTACTGGAGTGAGCAGTAAATGCATCACCAGTCCACCCTATAGATACAAACTTCTGACAGAACTTTATCATGTAACACAACCTTCTTCCCTACCTGGTGGTATTTGCTGCAATTTTCTAGGTTGACCTCTGTCAAGTGCATATATTAATATCTGTATATGAATTCATACATAGAATCTGCCCATACACAATGTTTATGTTACTGAGTTTTAAATTACGTGTAAGACATTATTGAATGTTTCTGCTGCAGAACTGTAGCTGCCATTGTGTGAATGTAGGCTGGCTTGGAGGCAGCTAAGTTAGATACAACAGCTATGTATCCATGGCAATTTGAAATTTGGTGTGGGCTGTAAAACCTCCCAGAGAAGGGAAGAGTGGGGGAAATAAATACTCTGACAGAAGTGCAGCTGAGCCCTGACCTGCAGAGCTACACAGGTAGCTAAATCAAAACTAACTCAGGGCAGCTGTATGAGTTACAGCTGAAAATTTAACTGCAGTAAAATCATTTTCATTGCAACAATATCTAAAATAAGGTGAGATGCAGTGTGAATAAAAGTATCTGATTTAAGTGGAAGGTAGATCTGAAGATTTTAAGGGGCATCTGTCATTGTAACAGATACACAAAATAAGAATATACAAGCTTACTAAACAAAAACAGATCAACAGCCCAGAAACAGATCTACAATAAATTCTTCCAATCTCCTATCTTAGCTGTAATTTAAAAACACAAGAAAAATTTCTGCTTCTATTTGTATTTGCAAGTGGACAACCTAGGGTGAGAAACCTGAGCTGCATTTCCCTGAGTACAGGCTGCTCATGCTTTGTCTACCTATCTACCTGCCTATCTAGCTATCCCTCTAATCGTGTAAAGCCACAGGATGAACTTATAGCAGCTTTCCCAGATGAAAACAAGTGTATTATCTTTCTACATTTTCTGAAGCAGGCCAGCATTTCATCATTGTGCTGCATTCAGTTGTTATGTGAGATTGTTTAATGTAATAGAATGACATGACACTAGTACACCAGATACATCAGAATTATGAACACTGGAAAGAGACAGTGATGAAGTGTTTCAAGATACATGCAGTCCTGATAGTGCTATAAGTTTCTGCAATTGATTAAAGACATTTCCCCTGTGCCACCTCATTATTACACATCAAAGGGGAAAAACAAGGGCAAGCTGGATAACGGGGAAAAGAATATATATGTTGCTCTACCCATACAGCAGACAACTCCCAGGTACGTTAATTTAATTTGTATATACAAACATAAGTAAGCTTGAGAGAACCAAAAACAGGTTTGGAGAGCAAAAAATTTAGTGTGGTTGTCTTGTTGATTGACACATCTGTAAGAGAGATTATGAGAAAACATCTGAACAAGTAGAAACATGCCAAAGTCAAAACTGCTATAGAGATCAAAGTGCTTTTCCACAGTTGCAAAAATGGCAGAAATGTTGAACATCTGGAATGGCTAATAGGGTAGATCTGAATCTTAGCCTTTTGTTGGCATTGAAAATATGCTTCTCCACAATTTGAAGGTGCTCAGGTATTTTATTTAGCATTTAATTTTCACTGGCAATTAAGACCTCCTTGATCTTTGATACTTGGAAATTTGTTTTTCTCCAGACTTCTGGAAGGAAAACGTAAATCTGGAAGTCCCGCTCATATGTGGGCACGTAAATTTGTGAGACACTCAAAACATTTCATTTAAAGATATTCACCATATTCTATTAGTAAATAGACATTTAGCAAGTGTTTTACAGATATGAGAGAGCTCTGATTGGGCCTGAACATGAATGACAGTTTTCTGCAGTAATGACAAACGTAACCAGACCTTAACTGGTTTGTTTCTAATAAAGATTGAAAAAAATCTGTGGAAATCATGAGGATAGAATTTATTTTTATTCACTGATCCAATGAAATGTTGTACTACTTCATGAAGGGAATTCCAGGAGATGCTAGACAAGTTAAAAGTTCAGAGGTGATAACTGCAAGAAAAAAGTGCTTATAGATCATAGGAGGAATCCGAGTTGATTTGCAAAATTTGGGATTCGGTCACATATTTTAATAGTCTGTTAGTTTCTTTCCTTCTATTATTATTTTCTATCTGTTCTACAGCACTTCTTGCTCTCTGAAGGGGAACATTTATCAAATATACTTTTAATTAAAAGAAACTGAGAAGCCTTTATAATCTGACTGCCATTCATGCTGTTGTGAGGAAGACCTCAACATTTTTGACATAAGTGAAAATATATCTATGTAGTTTTTTATTGAAATTCCTACCAGTCATACTGTGGCCTTCAGGATCACAAAAAGTGGTGTCTGCTTTGTCCAAGTTTCTGGCATTTGGTTCAAACTGAGATTCTTGTGACAGTCTCTGCAAAAAGCCAATCCATGAGATCACATCTGAAGGTAAACTACTTACCAGGCTCTAACATTTCTGAGCAAGATGAAAGCCCTCAGGTCAAGCAGTCTTATGGAAAAATATGTTATTGCTTCCCTTTCTAGTCATACTTGAGGACTAGTAGGGGAACATCTGCCTTCAGGACTATTCATCTGTCACTTTTCCCAACCATTTAGCTCACCTTTACAGGAAGAAAAAACTATTTTACAAGTCTTTGTGGTCTCCGCACTTACCTCCCATTCTCAAGTCTTCATGATTTTCTTAGCAATTACTCATTCAGGTTGTATGTTTTAGCTGAAGTTCTTGTTGAAACTTGCAATCATCACAGCAGTGGAAAACATTCTTAATACAGAATTTGTGAGACTTACTTTCATGACATTTCTTCCTTCCTCTCCAGAGGAGGGGCAAGAAGACACCTAAATAAAAGATATAACTAAGAAAGACACCAGTCTGTATCAGGCTACACTGTCAGAACTTTTGTGTACTCCAACATAGAGAAAAATATGTCTAAACAAATAAGATATTAGCACTACTGAATGACATTCATTATAAGGCAGAACAAGACCTGCAACAAGACTTTGTTCATGACTCATTCCCAATAAAGACAGGTCATTGAAAGTGACAACACAAGAGAATGATTTTCCCAATCATAATCAGATAAACCCTGAGAAATAAAGTGTTTTCAGAAATAGCCAATGAGGAGCCTCGTATCTGTTGGCAAGACCCTTATTGACGTCACTGAGAATATGACAGAGCCCAAGATGCAGCAGGTGAGGCATGAGGGATACACAAATACCAAATAAAAAAATCACAAGCATTTTGCTCTTCAGCATTAATAACAAATGTCAATAGTCAAGTGCTGTTTCTAAGTATGAAACCAAGATATGCAGCCAGTGGCTAATCTCCTAAGACTTCCAATCAGCCATTTATAGCTTTCTTATAAGATAGAGCATCATCATGTACCACCCCAGCCCCTTTCTTCAAAATAGCAGTTTTACTTCTGGAAGAAAACAGTTGGACAGAAGTGAATTGCTGATTTCATGGCATGGTAGATACAAAGATATCAATAAGGGATGCTAATCACCACGCTTTTCTTGTCATTTCTGCAAGAGATCATTTATGGCAATATTCACACAGATGCCTAGCCATTGTATGATTTCCATCCTGATTAGCTTTGTGTCAGTAGAACCCCAAATATTTAGATTTGGGAAGAGACTTTGGCCAAAACAAGGGATTCTGCCTGCAGAGTTTGAGTGTTCAGGTGTGATTTGTAACCACACATCAGCTGATACAGTTAAGATTTTCTGGTGTTTCAGATCCATCTCAATCTCTGCTGGTAGCTTCAGTTAAGCTGTAGAAGTTTGTATAGGGATGTTTGAGGTGTGAGCATATTTTTCTTTCAACTAATGATAGTGAGGGAGTGGTAGTTTGCCTATAGGAGTCTCAAACAGTGGTAACAATTCAAATTATTTTAGAAAATTTTTCCAGAGATTTTCTGGCTCAGGCTTAGCTTCTCAGAAGCATTTGGGAGCCCTGTTGCCACTGATTACTCAAAGCTTTTTGAAATCTGAACAAATTCTTCAGAAAATTTGGGCCTTACTCTCATTTTGTGTAAATTCACCATTTGTAAAGCAGGAATAATGATGCTGTGAATATGAACACAATAAAGGTGAGACAAGCTCTGTGCTGGAGAAATAAAGACCCTCTAAATACCTCTGAGAGAATTTTACATCTAGTGCCTTAACCATCAATCCAGGTCTGAGTTAACCACCCTTCCTTTCTGTTTTGAAGTCCAGCAATTTCACTGCATGAAGCTAGGCTCTTGGCAGCCCCACAGAGATTTTCCACTTGCTTTCTGGTGCTGTTTTATTCTATGAATTGTTTGCACTTCAGGAACAGGAGGATGAATTGGTCTCTATGGAGCATTGATGCCATTTCAGACAGAATAGGCTGGGGGACAGCTAACCCACATGACAGAATAAAATACAAAGAAGGCTTTATTAGTGCTCTTCTCCCCTTTTAACCTTTTAAATGCCTCTTTGTGAAGAATCCATTGTCTGCTCTTCAAAATTAAATCAGAGTTGAGGAGAGGGCAGTGTAAATTCCAACAGGTGGAAAGGTCACAAAACAACCAGTTTTAGCTATGCAAACCTTATTCGTATTGAGAACCCATGCTTGGGAATTCGCTTTTGCTCTTCACCCTACTGCTTAGGAGGTTGAGTGACAGAACTCTCTATTTATACATATAGATATGGATGACTACAGAATTCCTGTATTTCCTATAATACAGCAAATCCCTTTCTGTAACATCTCACATATGTGGAAGATATTTTCTTTCATAGCTCATTTTGGTTTTGCTAGTTTTATTTCCCCGTTTACCTTCCCGCCCTTCATATTTGTGTAAGTCGCAGTCTTGAATGCCTATCTGGCAATGCAAAAAGCCCAGTCTTCCCTGTTTCCCTAAAAAAAAAATGTTCATATTTATGTCTTTTGCAACGTGCTCATCTTTCTGCCTTGGGCTTCTTATCACTGAAGTTTCAGAGAACTAGGCATGTCCTGTCTGGAGAGGACAAGACTAAAGGGAGTCATGATGAATGTCCATAAACATATAAAGAAATGTCCCTGAAAAAGGAGAGGAACCAATTATCTTCATTAGTCAGTGGGAACTAAAAAAAAAAAAAGAAAGGATTGATAAGGTCTGGATGAAACACTGAATATTTAGGTTGACTGTTATGGAAAACTTCATAACTAACAGTACATTTAAGGAAATGAAGCAAGTCACCCAGGGGAGGTAGTAAGATCACCTTCATTGGAGATAGTCAAGGGAAGGTTTGACACTCATCCATCAGAGAAGTGTTAGAGATAATTAAATCAGACTTGCCCCAGGCAAAAGGATGGACTAGATAATTTACTAGTGCTCCTGTTCAGCCTTGCAGATTCTATATTTTTCTTTCTTAATTGAAAAGATGTATATATGTATGTCTGTGTCTGCATGCATGTAAGAAACTGGCTTATATGTGTGTGTGTGTGCTTTTATGCCAACTTCCTACCAACCTACTTTATCCAGAAAAATCATGAAAATATCTGCATTAGGAAGGGATATCTCTCTGCTTTGACTTTTTTCTCCGTTTTTGTCAGGTTTATTCTGAATTACCTTGGCAGGTAGTAGTGGCTGCTATTCTTAAGTTTTCCACTTGATTGGATTTGTTTTGCTGAAACTTAGCCTTTAAAGTACACATCTAGACACAAAGAATTGTCTGCTCACCTGCTTTGGCTACTCAGAGCCACCTGCACACTGGACAAGCACCTCCAGAAGGTGTTTTTATCTCATCCCCAAGAGTAGGATAAAAATCAGCTTGTCTCTGGAATTGTCAGTCTCTTTCCAATGGTGTTATAGGGAGACCAGACATCTCTAACATTATTAGATATCTAAAGATTAGACAATTACGCATCTAAAATTAGTCATCATGAGTCCTGTCCTTTGCAGCCATGCACAGCCTGTTTTCCCATGCCTTTGCTTCCCTGGCAATAACACAGGGTAATGGCAATGGCAAGGTACCTAGTGTGCTGTGCATGTTGTCTATTACAATTATAATGATTGTCTCAATGTTACTTTGTGCTTCTCCATCTGTTTTCAGCCTCCATCTGTCGTCTCTCCTCTCATTTTCAGGTAAGTCTAAAGATTTAGATAAACCTAAGGGTTAGGTTGTAAGTTATCTCTGGCAATGGCCCCCTTTTCTCCTTGCTGGGTTTACGTTGCCTACTGCAGTAGGACTGTGATTCTTGACCATGGCCTACATATGCTACAGCAGTACAAGTGGTGATAATAATAATAATAATAGTAGAGTCCCTTGATCTTGCAAGATCCAAGAAATGCTGTTATGACATAAATCATATACTATCTCATGTTGATTGCTGATAATCACAGGACACTGTAAGGACATCTTGGAGAGGAAGTTTGCAAAGGGCTTTAAAATCTCTTGGATAGCCAAAGAATAACTTTGTTGTTCATAATCTGGGACAAATCCTGAGTGCTACTGCTACCTTTGGCAGCTCAGGCTAAGCAATCCTCAGCAGATGAGATTGCAATGCAAGAGTTAATTCCTTTGTTAAAAGTGTAGGCAGAGAGTAATGCTCCCTGAAAACTCTGCTCTGAAAGGCAATTAAAACTTTGCAGAGTGAAACTTCATGGACAACATGGCAAGGAGACTGCTGCTTCCTTTACCTTGATCTTTACTACCTTAATAATACCAGCCATACTGAGGAAGCTGTGTGGTCTTTGAAAGCAAGGACCTTTTTACAGCATATGTGTAGGCAGTAAGGAAGAAATCATTGCCTGGCCTCACAGTTCAGAGAAAGAGACCAAATGTAAACTAATTATATACAGCAAATCAGACCTTAATGGGGTCAGTAGCAAACAGAAAAATAGAGAAAGATCCTCTGCCCTCTTATCCAGTTACTGGAACCCAGTGTGTCACTAACTTGTCCTCCCTCTAGGGCAGCAACCTTCCCAAATTCTCTGAATCTCCAAGGCCACTGCTACACTGTAGATAAGATAATTAAAGCATTTCTCTTAGCTAGTGATGTTCGTTATTTCATTACATGGTTTTACAGTTATGTCCCACTGCTAGAGCTGAGCGTAGACCTGGTTTAGCTGTGTAGCAGTAGTGGGTGAAGATGTCAGTTCCTCGGTTTCATTCTAAAGTATCCTCAGGGTATGTTATGGAATGACAAAGCTCATTTGAATTTACTTGACTGAGTGAAACCTTTTATTCTTCACAGCTTGCAACAAGTCAGCAAGAAATACTTGAACACACATTATCATTTTGTCACTTCTCCCTGACCCCTTGTCGCTATAGATATTCCTGGTTGTTACTCCATACAGCAGTATATATGTGTATATATATATATATATATAAAATAAAAACAAATCTTTATGTGAGTATATCCCTGCATCCAGTAGCTCCAATTGGCTTCCAAAGCAAAACAACACTAGCCTCCCTGCTCTCCAACACACATAGAAGTGTGAGGCGAAGACAAAATCTTTGTGAAACAGAGCTTTAGGCTACAGCAAGTACGTGAAACATGGTCCTTGAGCTATGCTAGCACAGATTGCCTGGGATCTCTAGTACTCCTGTCTAGTCTCCTGGGCTAGACACGCTGCATTTCTCACAGGTTGTATACTTCCTACACCTAGAATATAATCCCAAACTTCTGAGACGGGCTACTGAGTGTCCCATAACAGGAATCAGAGCAGGAAACGTTTAGGAAACAATTAGAGATTTTCCAAGTTGCTTCATTTCTATGGCAACACATTCTCTCACTGGTAGGAAAAAAAATCCATCACTGACACAACAATAAAAAAACCCCAATGCTAACTATTCTGTGTGAAATGGAGGCTGTTAATTTGCCGAGTTAGGAAAACAAAACAACTTTTATTTTACTGAGGCTATCATCTTGGAAATACTTAAGCATGTGCTTAACTTTAAACCTATGATGTCTTTTTGAAGACAATGTAGCTATTTATATACTTCAGCCTACTATTTAGTCTTCATTGGATTAGAGCTGACATTAGCAGACTTAATTTTCTGGCAATATGTTTTCCTAGTTTTGCATAACAATAATAGTAAGCTTCTATCTGATGTGATTTACACAACCCATCATTTGCCTTTGTCTGGGGAGATATAAATCGATGTGCATTTTTTTCCTGTTTTTTCCTCCCTGCCCCAGACTGATCATCAGTCTAATTCTCTGGGCTGTGACACTGTTTATGCCTCTTTTCCCTGTTTTTCCTGTAGGTTTTCTTGAGTGGCTTCCACTAGGAAAGCACTTCCTATCTAACTGGGACAATGAACTTTATCTTTTTTTTTCCTGCCAAACTTTCTGTAACTATCTCTCATATAGTTGGACTGCAATTCCCTTTAATTACTTGAAACTATCTAAAATAAACAATTCTAAACCAACAGAAGAAAGAGTCATTTATTTTGCTGGTGCCCTCTCCATTATCCTTCCTTTCTATTGCTAATGGCATTGAAAGATTAAACTTTTTCCTACAGGCAGCGACCTACTCTCCTATTTCATTTTAATTTTTCATATCTCCCTCCCCTCATTTTGGCTGGTAGTCCCTTCAGGTTACACATTACATCAAAGTATACATCATTTGCTCTTACTTCTTTCTGCATGCTGCCTCTAGGCTAGGAAATTTGCAGAATGCTGCTGTTGCTGCTGAGAACTAGCCATTTTCCTTTAGTCAAATGTTTTTTAACTTGAAAATGTCAATACAGAGACAAGTCATAAGATCAACTCATAAATATTCACAGGCTGCTTCTTTTGTTTTGTTTTGTTTCTCTCCCCAAGTCACAGTGCTATCCAGGGTAGTGCTTCACTGGATGCTTTGCACTTATTCCTGAGTAGCCTTTCTCTCATTAGCGTTTAAAGAGGTACCAAGAGTTAAATTTTTCATTAGCAAGTCTTGTGCAGTGTAATATCCTGCATGTATTAGATACACAAAGATATTTCCCTTCTGGAAAAATCCTATAGGGCTTTGTAGAAAATTGCAAAATCTCTCATATAATTTTTTAAACTATCTTGTAAAATCAAACGTACAAGGAAATACACTTCTTTGAGATGGTTCAAAAAAATCTGTGAAAAAGAAATAACTCCCTAATAAATCCTGTAGGTTTGCAGGGTAATTGTGCAACACTACTAAGTTTCTTTAGAGCACTACTAGCTCTGTCCCTTCTCACATCCGTAGGCTCCTTTGAAAAGGATACAGTGACAAGGCCCAAAGCATACTCTGCCATTTCTTTCTGTCACTTGATACAAAAAAAGATTTTCCTGCTACCTCCAATCCTCCAATGGCTTGCTGAAAACTCACCGCTGCCATCCTGGCAGTTCTTTTGTTTATCAGACTTGCTTAATACGAATAATGTCTGCTTCCATCTTTTAGTGGTGGAAGTCACCATGGATCCACTGATTTGGAGAGATCTACCACCGAAGTTTTGACTCCTAGTCATTTGTGTTCATACACATCTGAAACAAACCTGGAATCTCGTATCTCAGACTTCACCACAGGAGCACTCCCATGTTTAAGCACACAATGTACATCAAAGTGTATATCAAAGTGAATCAGAACTGGGGCAGATATGAAGAGAGAGCCAGCACTGAAAGGGACAGACCCTTGTCAGTGTGCAGGAGTGAAGATCCTAAAGTTAACACTTTTGAGTACAAGCAGCTAATTCCAAATCACGTACATCATACTCATATAGAGAACTGTACCAAGTATCAGCATAACAACATGTGCAAATGGGCTAGATGACCTCACATGATCTATTGTTAGGCTATTTTTATTGTCAAACAATCATTCAAGTATTTAAGAGCAAATATGTGGTGAGATTGGAAGTGAGAGAGAAATGAAGCTCATTCTGACATCTGCTCTGTGATTATTCAATGCCTCAGTTTCCCCAAGGGACATTTCTATGTGTTTTTGTAAATATCCATAGCTGAAACTTTAAAATTAAAAAGCTAGGACTGAATGGTAAGTGTTTGCTTTACATGGGCAGGGCATGAGAACTTCTGTGACCCTATTTGAAAAAAAGAACAAACAGCATGTTTATTGTTAATAAGTGATATACATTTCTGAGTAAAAACAATGATGTGATCTCACCAGCTGGTTGATTTAATATAAATATTCAAATGCAGAAGCAGTTTATTAAACAGATTGGAAATCATCAACTTCATTATTGTAATAGAGCAAATAAAGGATCTTGATTTTCAATAAATGGAACAATCTACCGTATGCCGAGTCACTTGCTGTCTGTTACTATATTCTATTAAAAAGAAAATAATGATTCTAACAGAATGTCATGTAGCCACTCCAAGAATTAATAGAATTAGTGCAGCAGCCACAAGACAGAATATAAATATTCTATTGAATTATCAATTAAAACCCCATAACAATAAAGGTAAACTGCATCAAATAAGTGAACAGAAATTACAAACTATTTCCCAACTTCTGGTATTAGTCTTCATCTTGAGCCTGGAATAAAAATTCTTGAGATTAAGAAGTATATAATTACTTGATATTTTTATTCTTTGTTTCATCTAAGAAAAACAAATTACATAATATAAGTGCAGCTCTTTGGATTCACAAACTGCTGGCATAATGAAGAAAGTGCTGTGTAGTTATTAGGCATTGAGCATTCATTGTTGTTAATTCTTGCTCAAAAGATTGAGGCATAGATCATTTCTCAGTTTCTAATACGAGTCTTCTGAAGTTTCATTTCGATCAGATGCATTTTGTCCCTGTCGTAAGAGGAAACTTTTAGTTCATTTGCCTCATTTGGCTGGACTTCTGTCCTGTCAGCCACCTAAAGCAAAATACAACACCTACAAAAATCAACTTCTTTCATAAGGCACTCATGGCAATTAGCTGCAAGTATCAACGAGGTGAAAAAATGGCACATGATATAGAGGAAATCTTTGAAGTTGTATGTAGGGATGAGGAAAAGGAACTGACAGGAAAAATATCTGAGTGAAAAATTCTTAAGCTCTATTAGACTGTGGAATCATATTTGCATGTAATTTTAAACTAGATAGTCAAATAGATGGGGATAAGTATTGGTAGGTACTAGGCAGCACAAACAAATCAGGATTTCGATTTATAGCTCCTCTCATATCTCCCATATTCTAAAGATATTTCAGTTTCTTGTATAATATCATTCCTTATCTCTCCGAAATCGAAAAGGTACCACTATAACATCTATAGTAGGACAACACTTTCCAGTAAAGTCTGCTTTTGTTGTAGAAAGAAAATAGTAAGGATGCAACATTGCTATTTACTCATTGTATCCAAGGAAAAAAAAAAGAGCAAGCATATGAAAAGAAGCCTAATTTAATGCTATAGACAATGGAAATAAGGAAATAGCATTAGAAAACCTCAACACTTTTCTGGTTTAATCTTTAGTACAATCCATCTTGGGAAAATCATTTTCCTTTTTTGCACTTCCATTTCCTTCCTTATTACTTCTCTTTCCAATCCAGTTTGATTGCACTGTTTTTCTAACTACTTTAAAGTACATAAAGTGAGTCAAAGCATGTATGCCTTGTAGGGTTTTTCTTCATCTCAGGGATAACGAAACAGTTCTTACCAGTGGAGGTTTTAAGACTTAATGGGTATAGCTTTGGTCCTGTTCACTTAAGGGTTTTTCACAGATAGCTGTTGATAGAAAAGGGCCAATTTTATTGATTTTCTTCTTTTAGAAATGGAAGAATGTAAAAATAGCACTAATGTGTAAAAAATATATTGCTTAGGGATATCTTTTGGATTAACAATTTAAAAGGAGAAAGTTTTGCAGTGAATCAAATATTTGAAACAATACTTAGACATACTTGCATTTCTTTTACAGATCGTTATACTGAATTGCAGTCTGAATTATAATTGAAATATTTTTATTATACCTTTTTCTTCTGCAAAAGTGTACAGTTTTCCTCACCCAGAAATTTCAGTGCCTACTAAATTACTTATCTTTTTAATGCAGTTCTGAGAGAGATTCCTTTAGGAAATCCCCTGTCTCCTTACAATTTCAAGCCATCAGAAGGAGATATTATTAACACATACTATACTAGGGGTAATCTTTACTTAACTGCCTACTTACAACGGGCATTCTGCAATATCTGGCTAGTTAAATTTGTGAAAGTTATTTGAAAAATAGGTGGGGGCTGGAGGAGGACAAGAAATCCATTTCCTTGACAAAGTTTAAACACTTCATTCCTTTTCAGAATAAGTTAATAATAGACAAACAGTTTGAAAATAACCCTTACCTCTTATCATTCTGATGGGACTTTCATTTTGTGTTTGCTTACCTAATATTTCTGAGAATTTCTGAAAATTAGGAAGTGAGGATTCTGACCCAAATATGAGAATATATATATTATACAGCATAACCCAGCACATGTTCTCACAGTTTCAGTCCTGCACCATTTCATACCCTGCACAGTTCCTGATTCCAAGATAGTAGTTTACATCATGTGTAGAGAGGAAAAACATGAAGCCCACCTAATTTGCTCTCACAAGTACTAGCAGAAAAATATATTAATAATAAAGCCTCATGTATCATCTCCCTTTCCCACTCTTTCGTTCCCAATAAACAAAAGTAATGGATACAGTTATTCCAAATAACATGCCTTTATATTTTAAGAGTTAGTGCTCATCTTCCTGTAAGAGACTAAAAGAACATAGGGATACGTCTCAACATTGGTGGCGGGAAGGGTGCAGGACTTTGCCATCTTATGACCTTGGCAACTGGCCAGTGTTCACCAATCAGAAGTTCCACCAATCAGGAATCTGCACCCTGGAGCCACCAAACAGTATCCAAGCTCCTTTCAGAACTTTCCAGAGCCCCCTAGCAAAGCACACTGGGCGTGCGCCCCACCCCCAATTGGGGGACGGGGCAATATGATAAAAAGGGGTGCAACTGGAGGGAGGTGTGGAGGGAGAATGGTGAGAGAACAGCAGGAGCAAGAATGGCAGAAGAAAGTGGGAGAACAGCAAGAGAGCGGCAGAGACCAAGAGAGAGAGAGTGAGCATCATGAGAGAGAGAGCATAAGGAGCAGCGTGCACTGCGAGCGGGGGAACGGCGCCTCCCTCGTCCCCCCCGAACTGCGCCACCACCACTGGTAACAGCAAGCTCTCCTATTTCCCTTCCTTTCTCCGTTATTCTCCCCCTGTTGTGAATTCGTCCTGTCTGTAACAGCATCGTCAGTAATAGCAGACACTCCCTTTTTCCTTCCCTTTTCCCACTCTTCTCCTGTTGCAAATCCATCCCTTGGTTAATAAAGTTTCTTCTGTTTAGGTGTTTGAGTCCATTTTGAGCCTTAATTCTGCTCCCGAGAATTATAGGACCAAGTCATGATAAAGTGACATTGGATCGTGGCACTTCCTTGTTCAGTCAATGAAGAGAAAAATCTTCTTTCAAATACCCACAGGGAAAAATGCTGTCAGATTTATTTAATGCTTAAACATAAGCATGACGTATCAGAAAGTTAGTTGTTTCAGTTCGATAGATGCCTTGGGTTGCGTCCAACGTTCTCGAGTCTGATTTAGTAACCAGTCCCGAACATTCAATGTTGTGCAAGGCACAAACTCAAAATTTAGCCATGGGCGTGTTACTTAAACTATCCTTGCCTCTTTTCTACCATCAACAAAATGAGATCATCCTTCTCTGGGGAAACTGTGAGAATTAATTAGCTTGTATTTGCCAGAACTTCTGAAGTGCTAAGCAAATGCTGATTAGAATAATTTTACAGGCTTCAGAGGACCGCATATCTCAAGGGATCATGTGGAGAACCCTCGATGGGGAAGTAATGCCACACACTCAAAAATGCATTTGCAAGACTTTAGTCTATGTTTCACTCGAGTGGATTCATATTTTAAAAATCTTATGGCTCTATTCTTCCTAACGCTGCATACTTCATATCGACTTGTGTTTAATCTTGCATGCAGAGGGTGAGGAAAATGTCTATAAAGCGGTCCTTCCTCGCACCCCTAAGGAATAATCTACACTCATCACTATAGCATGTAACTGCAAAGACCAAAATAGCCTTGCAAAGAAATGAATGTTAAGACTTCCCATGGGGAGTTGAAATGGGGAACAGCATCTTGACCAGAGCACAGGGGGATATGGACGTGATAACCTACAAATGGGCAGAGCTTCTCCCTTTGCCTTACGTATTTTGCAGAGTGAGGCTGGCCTCAGGGAGAATCTCAGTTGCTCAGCATTTCCACCTGCTTCCCTCAGGCTTGTTCACTTGTACAGTCCCAACAAAGGAAGACTTATTAGCTCATGCTACAGAGCAGTGCCATTATGGGACTTTGGGCAGGAACTGGGTTACCTCTGGTAAATGCAGAGCAGGGGAAGAGGGGCATAGATTCCCTGTGTGTAGAAGCCTGGATCTACCCTGATGCACTCGAGAGCTTTGAAAGCAGAGGTGAGAGTAGGCAACTTCATATCCCACAAGCATAAAGTCTCTCTGTGGAAACATTAACTAGTTGAGTGCCAGCTCAGTTTTTCCCTTCCTTCCTTTCTTTTGAGGGGAATTACACTATAGTAGGTTTTCAAAATTATTTTTGTTTAATTTGAAATATTCATTTATATATATTTCTCTTCTAAAATGTCTCTGTAGTCCCTATTTAGCTTGGTTCTACATCTTTCTAAACGGCCAAGTTTGGACAGTCAGAATTAATGAGTTGTTGACCACTATGGGATTTTTTGCCAAGTCAGATTTCCCCTGACATGAGTAGGGGATCGGTACCCACCCTTACAGATTAATTTCTGCACATCATTTTTAAAAATACGTCTGTTGTATTAATTCATTAAAAAAAAAGTTATCAAGGGCTGTCCTGAATACAGCTTGCCTACCTTACGTCTACTACTCTTTCCTTTGGCTGCAAAGACAGGATTGTACAATGTGTAGGATTCAAATATGAGATACAGGAGAGGCTGTATGAGTTCCAGGTTTTTCAATAATCAACCACATGCAGGTTTGCTGCCCCTTAATCTCTTTCTGCCTTAATCTCTTCAAAATTTGGACAGTAATGCTTTCTTTCCTCACAGAAGTAGTGATTAATTCAAAATTGCAGAGCCTTAAATTGTAGTATGTGTATGTTTCCTTTACTTTTGGTTTTGGTTTCTTTCCATAGTGGGAGAGGGTTTATGCTTATCGGATATTTTGTCCTAATTAGTATTTCTCTCTCTCTGTTTATTTTCCTCAACTGTACTAGTTGTACTTGCTAGTAACAAAAGTGACTAAAACAAGGTAAATGAAAATTCCTCTCCAAAATAAAACAAAACCTCTTCCCTTATCCTAAATTTTAAGATAACTAAGTCATTATACATGAACCCAGTGCAAAACAGATAAATGGATGATGTTCAGGATAAATGCCAGGAAAAAAAAAATCATGCAGTCTACATACTTATTTGCAGTCAATTATTTGATTTTCCTGAAATAATAGAGATTTCATCCTTGTTTCATTATTTCTTTACGTTTATCATTACTGGCTTATGAGTAGAAATTCTATTCTTGGACTTGATGTGGATCTTTAGTCACTGTCCTGTTGTGGTTTGACCCAACAGATAGCTAAATCTCACACAGTTGTTCATTCAGGCCCCCCTTCCCCTCCCCACAAAGACGGATGGGAGAGAGAATCAGGAGAAAATACAGTAGAACTTGTGGGTTGGGATAAAAAATATTTACTAAGACAGCAAAGGAAGTAAAAGCAATAACAGTAATGATAGACAAACAGACAGACAGACAGACAGACAGACACACAAAAATAAATGATACACAAATCAAGGGCTCACCATTCACTGACTGATGCCCAGCCAGCCCCCAAGCAGCACCCCCTCCCCAGCTAACTCCCCTTCCTTATATTACATGATGTCATAAGGTAAGGAATATCCTTGTGGTCAGTTTGGGTCAGCTGCCCTGGTCCTTGCCTCTCCCAGCTCCTTGTGGCCCCCCCCAAACCCCTTAATTGGCAGAGAAATACAAGAAGCTGAGAGACTGANCTGGCAGAGAAATACAAGAAGCTGAGAGACTGAAATGTTCTTGGCTCTATTCAACACTGCCGGGTGTTATCAGCTTTGTTTTTCTTCTAGAACCAAAACATAGCTTCATACCAGACACTATGAGAAAAGTAACTTCGGTTAGAAACTAACACATTCCCAGAGTCCAATGGGAGGGACACACACTGCTGTAACCAAGAATAAAATCTATCCCCACCTTTTTAGCAAGATTTTTGGAAGAATCTTCAGCACTCCTATCCCCGAGCTGTTGTTCCTTTGTCTTACTCCACATTCACATTTCGGTGGCTTTACTCACTGCTTGATAACTTGTCCAGCACACTCTGAGGAAAGTCTTGAGTGTTACACCTCTTGTATCTCTTCCTTTTTTTTTTTTTTTTTCAGAAGGCTTCTCCTTGATGAATTTCATTAATGAACAATTCAATAGAAATTTAGGAAAGCAAACCAAATAATTCTTGAGAAGTCTCCTCTGCCATCATGTCAGAATGGCCTCTAGGTGAATGTTACACGTGCATTTTATTTCAATAAATTGTGCTAAGATGTACGTGTATCTTAAAAGATGATCTGCTTTGCAAGTTGTGAATGAGCCTTTATGCATGGAGGGCAGCAGGGAAAAAAATTAGTCCTTCTATTTCTTCTCTGTGACTTATTTGACCTTGAGACTTATAATGGCATCTCAGACAAAATGAACATAATCTAATGGACAGCGGGGAAGAGGGAACGGCTGGGTACATCTGTCGTATTACTGGGCTGTCTGAACAGTCAATGAAGCAGGTCCAAACCATAAGAGGCCTGTTCAGTTTAGCTCCAGGGTCTGCAGACAAGGAGCACAATCATTTATCTTTATTTACTGAACTCTGCTTTCTGTTAAAAAAAAAAAAAAAAGGAAAAAAAAAGGGAAAAAAAAGAAAGAAAAAAAAAAGAATTGACAGGTTGACAAAAACCCAGCTTGGCGATGCCCACTGCACTGAGATAAATGCTATTCATGCTCTGCAAAGACAAGGACAGCTTCTCATGCCCTTTCTGCCGTTCCAGTAGGCACCTATTATACTGCAAATAAAAGCAGCACAAGACACCTGTATACTGCTCTCTGTACTCGGCTAGTTCAGCTTCTCCAGGAACAATGTTGTTATTGCTATCTTTTTTTTTGTTTGNCCTTCCTGCCTTCCTTCCTGCCTTCCTTTTCTTTCTTGCTTGCTTGCTTTCCTTTTCTCTGTCTTGTCTTTCTTCTTTCCTTCTTTTTTTCTTTCTTTCCTTCTTTTTTCTTTCTTAGTTTCCTTCTTTCCTTCCATTACTTTCTTAAATTTTCCTTTCTTTCTTTCTGCCTTTTTCTTTCTTTCTTCTTTCCTTCTTTCCTTCTTTTTCTTCTTTCCTCCCTTCTACTTCTTCCTTTCTTCCCTTTTTTTCTCTCTCTCTCTCTTTCGTTTCTATCTCTCACCCTTCTCTCTCTCTCCCTCCCCCTTTTCTCTCTCTCTTCCTTTTTCTTTTTCTTTCCCTCATTCTCTGTCTCTTCTGTCTTCTTCTTTACCTACAAATAGATGAGAACAGGGAGATGCATCCCACTGAGACAATGTGTGATAGGTAAAAATGAGCACAAACCATGGGGGAGGACTGGGAGTTCTCTTACACATACAACATTAAAGGCCAGTCAAAAGCACTGCTTAATGGACTATGGTACTAGTTTCATCCATACTTTTATTTGCTTTTGACAAAATATAAAGCTGAAGACATGAGGGTTGCAGGGTGAATTCTGCTCTTGACTAAAGACATATAAATCCATTGACTTCCAAACTATTTCATCTGCTTCAGACTATTATAATTAAGAGCAGAATAGAATAGTAGAGATTTATATTCAGGAGGGAGGTAGTGTTTTTTAGCACTTAGATTCTGAGGGGGAGATTTCCAAGGTAATGGGAGCCAGACAGTAGGCATTCAGCTCTCACTGACCTTGGCTGAAATTTGGGTATTTAGACACACTTTCTGCATTTGAACCTCCCCTTTCACCCAGGGTGATTGATGTCTTCCTGGATAAGTGACTTCATGCCTGACTTTCTGACTCTGCCATAGGCTTCATGTATGACCTTCAGCAAGTCATTGCATTTCCACAACCCACATTTTCTGTTCTATAAAAAGACAGTTGCCAGGACAGTCTCACTGTGGGCCAGCACCAGCCCAGACCTGTCACTGGTGAGAAGCAGTTGTTACTGATCACCTCACTGACTTCCATGGGCAACGACTCATTACAGCCATCTCATATTCCAAAGCATGGGCAGGTGTCCAAGCTGCCTCACTGACTCTTTGGTTCTGCCTGGCTCGATTATTTATAGGTTTGTAGAATTTGCCCATGTCCTTCATCTTGTAACATCTTTAAAACGTAAGACAGATGTTCATTATTATTACTAATTAAATATACAGTGCTCCAGACCCTAAATGTTTTATCTAATTGGGATGTGCCTTTACAGATCAGATATTTGCAAGCCTTCTCTAGTAAGCCTAAAGGAAGACTGGAGGCTGCAGTGAGCTTCCCTCAAAGAGTTAATTTTGCAGGCAATCTGGTTTGCAATAATTCAGGTTTTTTTTATTTTTTTATTTTTACCAGCAAAGATACTTCTTTCCCACCTCCTCTTTCCTCCCCCATTTCCCCCCCTTCTCTTTCCTCCAGCCCTGATTCATATGGAGCTGAGAAAAGAGACAGCTGGGAAGGATTTGAGCAGAGAGGTAGGATATGTATCTGAAAGTAATTTGAATAGTTTGTGAACCATGGTGTCCATTGGTTTGTAACACCTGGCTGTGTCAGCTGTGTCAGGTTATGTCATGTTGTGGAGCTCAGTTTGACTGATGCGGCTGGATGGGATCAGGCTCAAGCTGATGTTGCAACAACCCAGGAAAACTGAAGAGGCAGTTTTCTGTGAGCACTCCTGAAAAACTAGGAGCTCTTTCTGAATCTGAGTCTGCAAAGATTTCTGCTTTAGCCTGAGTTAAAGAGAAGTAGCAACATACACTAGCAGATTCTTTGCAGTCTTAACTGGTTGCAGAGGGTATTTTTGGGCTTTCTAACTAATGCAGGGCTGTGTTTTACCTCCTGGTCAGTGGACCACCCTGAGCAGGTGCTGAGAGTGGGGGTCACAACCTCAGCTTCGAGCAAAGGAGTTGCATTCAGAGAATCTCCACTATTTCTGATTTTTATTTTTCCCCTAGCATTTGTCAGTTGATTTTAGATGGAATTGCACGTCTGCATGGAAGGAAAGAGTATGCGTCAATAGACAACGCTTAAAAATAAGTAAATAAACACAGTCATCTATTCCATGCAGCAAACCCCATTTTCACGAAAAGCTAAATTTTTAATAGAAAGGAAAACTTAATACCTTTTATTGTCACTGGGACAACATCCAGTAGATTGTATCATGGCATAAATGGTTTAAACTTGATTTGAAGCTACTCTTGTAGGAGTCAGAGTGTTACTCTCTATGAGAAGTGAAGAGTTTACTGCTCTTAACTCATATTTAATAGAGTTTGCTAGAAAGATCATTACTTGCCGAACAATAGACAAAGTGCTCTAAACATGTAATGTCCTACTTTACTATAAGGGATGTTGAAAAGAGTGATGAGAATGAGCTGGACAAAGCCCCTCTGCATAATCATGTCTCCATTTCCCTATCTGCAAAAAGTCAAATGGCTAGTATCACCAGGATAACACAGAAAATCATGAAGTTCAGACTGTAAGTTAGTAATCCTCACTTCACTAGTTTTACTGAAATTATCCCTATAGAGCAAAATAATCTATAGTTCAAACACACTTGCAAAGAGAGCAAAAAATTGATGAGCAGTAAATATAACAGAAATCTTCCATATATTCCTGCAAAACAGACTGCAGACTGGGCTGTCACTCTTTTTCTCTATAGATATACAACATACCTGGAAATGAACAAGAAAGAAAGCAATAGAATATACCTTAGCTATTTATAGCTGCCTTTAAACTCCTGGTCATTAGAACATTGAAAGAAAGGGAGACAACCATAGGAAAATATATTTGCAATGCAAATTTTTATTTTAAACATGCTTTCTCTGCAAGTAAAACAAAATTATTTCATTCTCCTAATACTATTACTGCTGATTTTACCTGAGCCCTGCAGAAACACAACACTTCACTGAATAAGATTCTCTAGAATTAAATAAGTCGTGTAAACTCAATCTATCTACAGTGTTTAATCTTCTATAATTTGATATATAAAATTGATGTGTATAATTATATATATATTTATCATTTGATCTGTGTTTCTTTTAAAAAGAAAAGACTAATTTAATTTATTAATGCCTTTTGCCCATACAGAATCTCCAAGGATAAAGATTTCAGCATCTGTAGCTAAATCTGACTCCATTATCATGTATCCTTCAGTTCTGAGTCAATCTCTCTGATAATCTCTCTAAAGCTGCCAGTTCCTGTTGATGAGGCAAAGCAAAGATGAGATCATTCTGGCAGGCTGAGGATGGAGCCAAATCATGAAGACACCTTAAAAAGATGTTTTGTTTTGCCAGTATATGTCTCTGATTGAGCAAATTGCTTAAACGTGCTTAAGTTGAAATACATTGAATATCTTTTAGCACTTAACTACGCACTAGCTTAAAGTTAAGCACATTTTCAAGTGTCTTTATGAAAGGTACATGAAAGGGGAGGAACTGCACTGATGTCTAGTTGAGATAGACATTCCTAATGAGTCATTAGATCTCAGCTAGCACTGGAAACTTTTTCCTTCCTGTGAAGCTTAAGGATTTATGTGAAGATTTTTTTTTCACTTAGTAATTAATTTGGACCCCAACAGCGTGAAGATGGGAATAAAAGGACCCTATTAAGTCTTGATATTAAGTTAATAGCAGGTGACAGTGACTTCATCAAAAGCCCTGTGCAAAACATCAAGTAGATGGAAATTTCAGTTCTGGTACATTACTCAGCTGAGTATCATCAGACCTGCTTATCAGGGTCACAAAGATTATTTGTACTTTATTAAAAAGAACTGTCCATCAAAATCAGTTAAAAAAAAAAAAAACAACAACAAAAAAAATGATGCTGCTTTACATTTCAGATTCATAAAATCAGACCCAACTAGAGAATAATCAAATAAACTGAGGAATGTTTTCCTATTTCTGCTAATGAAACTAACCTTCCTTTCAGGATTCACGTCCATTAAAGGATTCCTCTTGTGTGAGGGGTTCAGATTCTGAGTGCAGAGCATGTCTGCATGTGTACACTTGCAGTAAAGCAAAAATGAGCAGCTGGGAAAAAGCATCACCAAGTACTCTGAGAAGAAATACAAAGGGCTCAAGCAGATATCAAAAGTAGAAAGGAAAATTGCCTTTACTTTGCCATATTTGTTCCTTTAGAGTGATTGGTAAAGAGAATGACTAATAAATAAACACTTTAGTTTCTTTTTAATTCTTATAGTTAAAGGGAAATCCTTAATGTTAATCATAACTGGAAATAATGTAGGTCTTGCATTTGGTAATCTCAAGCTACTTTGCAAATACAACTGTTCTGCAATCAGTCCTTATTGCTTCAGTAAACTCACTAAGTGTAAGTTATCTGCTGCTGACATCGCTGCTCCCTGAGCTGTATATCTGAGGGCAGCTTAGTGCTCACCTCTGCTCCTCTTCTGGGCAAGACACTGTCCTGCGTGGATCTACCCATCCTCCCAGACATTTTGGAAGGAGTACACCCAACACTGGGCAAGTTCTCTGCTTTTGGCACCTGTTCTACTCACCTATTTTCATCTTAGTGATGTGGCAGTGTTCTGACCGTGCCTTTTCTGGTCTCAGCAACAATTTAGATTTTTTGAGAGTATTAATTTTCAGAGAATGAATGTTTTTATCTGAGTTTCTGTGTTCATTCACCCCACAAGGTCCTGTGCACATGACTGGAGTCCTAGATACTCCCACATAAACATGCTGTCCTGCCAAGTGTCATTATTGATATCTTCACATGCTATACCTTCTGATTCTTGCAAATTAATTATTGTTGAAAGATAGGCTCGATGGACTTCTGATCTGATATTGGTTAAGGCTGTTTCTGTGTTGTGACCTCTGCATGTACCATACTGCAATGTGAACACAGAACATGTTGTAGGACTCTTTTAAATATAGCATATCTTTATCTCTATCTTACTTCTGCCCTTCTGTGTCACACAGAAGCCAATAGGACAGTTCTGATTAATGTAGTAATTATATGGTTATTAAAAACAGTAATCATCAAGGAATTATCCAGTGCTGTAAAAATCCCATAGACAGAAAATATATGAACATTTTTAAATTGAGCATTACAATTGTCTGCATATGCAAGGAGCAAAATGACACATAAAGAATTTTTAAGATTCCGAAGAAGTGCTCTGAACGTGTTAAGAGAAAATGGTCTCAGTCAGGATGGAACTGAGCATTGTGCTAGGAGCCAGATCCTGATTCATCTTCTTGAAGGATGTTGGTGGCTAAAGAGCAGCTATTAATGAAGAGCACCAATTTATAGCACGTTTGTTGGATAGACTTGCACAAAATTGGGGCCATCTGAGGAGTTTATTCATCCTTGCATAGCTCCTTCATTTCCAATTTCTGAGCCTGTTTTAATTTGTTATCAAAGTAATCGCTCGCTCCAGCTGGAGTCAGCAGTGTGTTTTGTTGTCTATGGGCCTGGCAGACTGCTCACTTTGAATAGCATTCTGTAAAGATCACCTGTTCTGCATCTGTGATGATTTTCCAGGTGCCAGGAGGTACTGTTTACAGTTGAGAAACAGTGAAAGGAATATGCAGACGATGTGGTTTCGCAGCTTTTCAGATCTGCATGGGTTTCATCAGCAACAAGCAGCAGACAAAGGGAAAAGAGAAACAATCACAGCAAGTTAAGAAACATAACAATGCAGCAAAACAATCTACTTCTTCCTGAATGGCATGGTAATGTTAACTCAGCCATTTCTCAGACAGACTGAGTTCTGAAAGGAGTTACATGGTCTCTATTGCAATATATTTAAATATGTGTGAATTTTTTAAACTTCTACAGAATTATAGATATTTGCAGTCATGAAATACCTGAGCAAAACAAACTGTTTACTTCTCAATTTTAAATTCAATCTAGCACTAGCCCGATTTCAGCTATAAATCAATGGAGTGAAATCTTCACACTGTCACAGAATTGCAGGGGCGAGAAGCGACCTCTAAAGATCATTGAGTCCAACCCCCTTCAAAACAGAAAAAAAGAAAAAAATATGTATGATCTAATGCAGATCTGAACCAGAAGGATATGCTGTGAAGAACCTCGACTCAAAGACTGTTGTCACCCTGCAGCTGGGGGAGGGGATGAGTCCCAGCCCTCAAGGAAGGAGGGATGTCACTCCCCCTCCAAAATTGAGATCTGGTTAGCAGTGACCTGGGCTTCAGTTAGAAGAGGAGAAGCTCTATTTAGCTTCATGATGCTCAGTGGTGATCCCTGAGGAGGAGGTTGCAGAACATCTATATGGACAGAATATCTGGGTGAAGGACTGCATGGTGGACACTATGTGGGGTGGCTGGGCCAGTTCAGAGTTTGAGGCAGAGGAAGACAAACTTCAGAACCACGGGGTTTTAACTGGGAGAAAATCAGTCAGAGGCAGGAGCTCTAGAAGGATAATTTGACAAAGGAAATGAGTGGACTCAACCAGGAGATTCAGGCCAGTTCTAAATAACCTAAACAAGATGTATAGGAGCTTGGTTTTTGTTCAATTTGCTGTGCGTACTCATATCACTAAATACCACAGATCTAATTTGGACCTGGGGGAGGCAGCAAGGCTGATCATTTGGTGCCTGTGGGCACTATCATATTAGCTCAGAGAACATTACTGCTTCTATCTTAAAGGTGCTGATCTGATCTAGTGAACGAAGGCTGTGTCAATCGTATGTGAAGGGTTCCTCAAGCTCTAACCGAATGAGGGTTTAATCCCTACTGGACAGAATGTCATAGGAAAGTCTTCCTGCACATTATCAGAATAAGATCTTTTATAGGCAGACAGTCCCATCCCAGTGACTATGTCATTTGGTGTGTCCATGGTTCTACTGAGCTGATGTATTATATTGAGTATGTCTAACTTTTCTTCCCCATCTGGCTGTTTGCTAGAAAATTAGGTTATTTGGGTTAGGAAGGTTGACACACCTATTTAATAAGAAGTCCATCTGAAACTATTTCAGATGATAGGGCAAACCCAGAGGAACATGCAGAAGTTTGTTTATAACTTCAGGAACCCTGAAGGGGTTTGCACTTGCTTTTCATTAATTGTTCAAATTTTGAAAATTGATCAACAGAAAAAAGATGAGACATCTTAGTGGCTCAACATCATATAGTTTCAAAGAACAGGTTTTGAACAAGAGACAAATGGCATATGGGGCCATTGACTTATGAGCTTCCATTATACTTCTTGACTTTAGGGTGCTGCTTTCTGCAAAATAAGGGATCTCACATTTACAGAAGAACAAATGCAAGAGGATGGCTCTGGCCCTGAACAGCCAGCGTACGCAGAAGGAAATATCTTGGCCTGGCCAGCAACTCATGAGGTGAGGAAGGACATCTCTTCCCCTTATCTTCCTATTGCTCTGTCTCAAGTCAACCTGGCCAAACACAGTACACAGTGAAAGTCCAAGAAAAGGCTCCCACCCAAGCCTCCAGGAGGCTGTTTGAGTTGCTGAGTCATAAAAACCTGAGAGTGGAAGGATAAATCTGAATATGCTTCTAATGATAGAGTTTCATTTTTTCACAGTTGTCATGAGATTAGTCAGGAATGGATCAGAGCACCTAACCACCCGGATGGTACTGGATCCCACAGCATTGCTGAGAGAGCAGACATCACTGTGCCTCACAAATAGGACAGATTTTTCAAACTTTATTTTGTGGAAGGGAACAAAAGTGACAAATGATCTATGAACACCTGAGTTTAAGAATGTTGTTTAATAAACCCAATAAACCCAGTCCCAGGGCTGCGTTTATTTTGTCTTCTACTTCCAAATTATTCAAATCACAATATACATGATAGATATGGGTACTGATGAAGAGGAAAAAGGTGGAACAAATGGGATTTTTGTCATTGTTAAAATGAATACTCGTGGTCAGTTACCCTCATGGAACTTACAAGTTATGCTGCTTTTGTCTTTGGGCTAATTGCTCTCTGGTCATTTGCTTTCTGAAATCCTTATGGCAAACTTTATGCTTTCTATGAAGATTGCATCATTGTTCATAAAATAAGTTATTCCAGAAACCAGCAAAGTGGCATAGTGGTTCTCAGAGCCACAGGCTTTTAATAAGGATAAATTTTTTTTTCAATATGTCATTTGATCTGAGTGGTTGAAGAAGCCATGTATACTGAGTACTGAAAATTCAATTATATTTTTGTAAGGGTGAATGCAATGGTTAAGAACTGGTTTATATACATGTGATAAACGGAAGGGAAAAAATAACTCTCAAATTGAAGAGCCAGGACTGAGTTTCCAGATCTATCCTTACACCTGAAGATAAAGGTCAGAAGAGAGAACAGCTATCAGCTGACACGCACCATGAACACTGTTTTTCTGTGTAAAAGTCTGCTGCATCAACTCTCAGACACCTCCTTAAGGGATTATTTCTTTTGTTTCTTTTTTTTTTTTTTTAACCTAACCTATCATTTTAGCCAAAATCATGATTTTCAAGATGAGAGCTACACAATTGGCATGCTGGTCTTTTCAGACTTTTCTTATCTCTCTCATTGCTTGTTCTATGCAGCTTTTAGCAGAAGCTTATTTCCCACCCTTAGCTCTGTGACAGCACTAGAGGGATCTGTCTTCCGTCCTTTCCTCTTCTCTCTCTAAATTCAGGTCTTTTCTCTGCACGTGAGCAAACAACATTTTCTCACCCTCTCATCTCTACAGCTAACCAGCTCAGATTTAAATGTTCAAGATAGAGTTACGGTAGATAAATAATATATAAATAACTTATAAAAGTAACTGGAACTACTGTCCTTCCACTCTGGCCTAGGAACACAATATTTTCAATATTTTCTTGATTACCACAGTTTAATCAACACTTTAAATTTGTTCCAAGCTCTCTCTTCTCTCCACAAAACAAAACCTAGAATTAAATAGGGTAGTATTTTTTCTTATTATTACTCAATCAAAATAGAATTCCCCATTTTGAAATTGTCTATGTCATGTAAATTCAGAAATCACTCATTTAAAAAGTACTGAAATGTTTAAATTTGATGATTAAGTGCTTCGTTTCAAGCAAAATCTGCTATCAACTATAATTACATAACTGATAATAAACTATATTACATAAATCATATATATATAATCTACTTATATATATAATCTACTTATATATATAAGTAATTATATAATCATATATAATTACTGCAATTTGGATTTCTAAAGAAATGTAAATGAAATATGTTAAAAAAGCATTTTGTTTCAGAATTTCCATTTTGAGAATGGCGCAGGTTTTTCTCTTTCCCGAAACACTTCTGATTTCAATTCAACTCTATTTTTTCTGACAAGAAATAATTTTGTTGAAAAAGTCTTACCCAGCTTCTGTCTGAAGTATAAAATCACCAAGATAATCCATATACTTGCTGCAATTAAATCTGAAGCAGTAAGAAATGACCAGGTATTGAGGCTGAAGTGCTGTTACCGCCAGAAATAATTTTTACAGGTTAAATTTGAGACACTTTAAGAGGATAGAAGTTGCATGGCAGAAGTTGGCATTATTTTCATCCATACTGTGCAAGTCGTGTAGTTTGATAGAAGACTTCAATTTCCAAGAATGTCATTTCAGCACCATTCATGAGTATCAGATTCATTAAAGTATTTTAACAGATACCACAACTGTCTCTGAACACAATTCAATGAAGAACAGAAAAGACATGCTTTGGTGAATTCGGCCAGGCGTCATGATATGTTGGTAGCATATTTAGTCAGAAGAAGAAAATCGACTTCCTTCCCCTTGCAGTAAACACACACCATGTACTTCTGTGATTGTATCAAATTAAAGTCCTAATAGCGCCTGCCGGGTGGGCTTGTGAACTTGTAACCTTGTTGTTTATTTATCTGTCTCCTACAACTCTCAATTTCTATCTGCTCTTTCATTTTCAGGGAGCTTTCCTCATCTTCCTTATTCCCACTCCCCTTGCTGGAAGGCATCATTTTTCCCCCTCTATATTTTCTTCTCTCTATGTACTTACTCTCTTATTTGGTTAGAAATAGTGTGGTTTTTTTGTTGTTGTTTTTGTTTTTTTTCCCTATGTGGTGTTGGGTATTTTTTAGCATGTAAAATGAATTGGATTTAGAAAGAAAAACATATTTTTTCTTTCTTTTTTAACCCAGCATGAACTTTAATCTGAAAAAAGATTGAAACAATAGTCATCTCTTTCTTCTGCTTTCACTTTGTTCAGAAAATGGAAAAGTCAGCTTGACTGTTAAAAACTAATATGTTCTTCTCAACTTTTGTCCAAAAAGGGATACTTTTCTTGAGTATTCCAAGAAACAGAACGTTTAGCACTACAAACTGGCCAAGAGCAGCAAATAGAATGAAAATCCGAAATAATCTGATTCCAAAAAAAAAAAAAATTTCCAATATATCTGAATATCATGTTGGACATGGTTGCAAGGTAATAGATGCTGAACTTCATTTTTCATTGTCATAAGTCATTAAACAAGAATACAATCAATATGAACATACAGACCCTTAATAACTGCATTCTCAGAAAAAAAATATGTTCTCTATGACTACAAGGAGACATTAACAGGTGATGAGTGAACACATCTGATGTGAGGTCTGTATCTAGACTAAGGAAGTAACTCTGCTAGCTTCCTTTTGATTCATACATACAGAATCACACACAGAACTAATAGGGGTTGAAAAGGACCTCTGAAGCAGGTTCGCTACAGGTAAGTGTCCAGACTGGTCTTGAATATCTCCAGAGGAGACTCCATGACCTCTCTGGATGGTCTGTTTCAGTGCTCCGTCACTCTTACAGTAAATAAGTTCTTCCTCATGTTTGCATGGAACCTCTTCTACTCCAGTTTTTGCCTGTTGCCCCCTTGCTGCATGCCACTGAAAAGAGCCTGGTCTCACCCATTTGACTCCCACATTTTAGATAAACAGTGATGAGATCTCTTCTCAGTTTTCTCTTCTCCAGGCTGAACAGACCCCAGTCTCAGCCTTTCCTCATACAGGAGATGCCTCAGGCCCCTAATCATCTTTGTGACTCTCTACTGGACTCTCTCTAGAAGATCCCTATCTTTTTCAAACCAGGAATCCCAGAACTAGACACAGATGTGGCCTGATCAGGGCAGCGAAGAGGGGGAGGATCATCCCCTTGACCTGTTGGCCATGCTCTTTTTCGTGATACTTAAGAAGAGGGAAGTAGTTAAAACAAAGCCATTTGTGGATTTTCCATCAGTTTCAGAGTCACTGGTACCTATTCTTTCAGTCAAATAAAGGAAAAAAAAATGTGTGGAGACTTTAGGGAGTGAAAAGTGATATCAGCACACATAGCAGCATAAATCCTTCCTCAAACTAAACAGGGAACCAGACTGTGAGGACAGAGGAGACACTGCTTAATCTTCCATGCTGAAGGGCTGTGAGGCTCCACTGTAATAGTGCTAAATGCTCTGACTTTCTGAAGCTTCCAGGACAGATATGAAGAATTGTTCTTTTTAATGCCTTTGGCTTTAATCAAAGCATGTAATGCCAACCGTGTAGGATTTTTTGTGCCAGCCCTTAAAGTATAGCGTTCTTGCCTGAACTCCCCAGCAAAGGGTTAAACTTTAAGGTAGCTGTGCACAGGAGGATCTTTTGTGCCTAATGACTATGTTTCGTCTGTGATTAAGGACAAGTGTGGGGAGAGAAAATCTCAGTTCCTTTCCAATTTTTTGATAAAACTAATTTTATTCTTACACCTGCTAGCTCTCCCTCCTACCAAGTCTTCACTCCCTAGGCAGAGAGGTAGCAATGTTCATAAATGCCTCTTAAAATAAGAATTTCTGTTCCATTAAACATATGAAAAATATGTTGCATTGAATACAGTTGGTTTGGGAAATCTGTTTTATCCATTCTAACCAATTGTCCATAAGAACTGCAGCTGCCACAAGTGGCATGGCATCTATTTTCTATTGCAACATTTAGGAACTGTGATTTCCTTCCAGAACATGGAGACTGGAGATGTCCAACTCCCAGCTCCTAGGTCGGCAACAGCCACATGGCAAATATAGATTCTGGCATGGTAAGCCTCCTGGTAACTGGAAAATGGCTTTAGGTTGCCAAGACAATGGGATCTTGCCAAGTTTTTAGAGTGGTTACAGAGAATCACTAGAAATTTGATGAGACAGTTGACAGAGGTGTTAGAACTAAAACATCCTGACACTTTTGGAGATAACAACTTATGACATCCAAAGAGGCAAGATATTACTTTCTGATTTATTCTAATCTTGATTTAAATGCATTTTTCTCTTCTGTGATCTTATTATATACTTTCAACACTTTGAGTCACTTTGGAAAATTGGTATAATATTAGTTTTCCTTCAGACATGGAGATGGTCTACAATCAAACAATCCAGGCACTGCACAAAGCAGCCACAGCACATCAATGTTAGTGAAGTTGCCCCATGTTTTTTTCCAGAGCAATACTTAGTGTTTTTGAGGCAAAAAAGGAGGTCTAGATTTCTGTAACCGATGTATACACTATGAAATGCACAACTCAAAATCCAGCTGAGGTTCCTAATAAATTACTAGGATTAATTCTGGGCAACATTTGATTAGTCCAAGCAGAATGCAGCCGATTTGTTGTGCTTTGTCTAAAAGGCGTGGATCAACAGAAAGCTAGTTACAGTGTATGTTTCTCAAATAGTCAGACTGAAGAGTGATATATTAGACTCTATCATTTACTATTTTTAAACAATAATCAAACAAGAATATCAGTGCAATTTTATTCTACTGATAACATTGAAAATGCTATCAGAGTTAATATCCTCCTTGCGAAAATATTTCCATTTTAATCAAAGTATTTCCAACATAAAGGATACCCTTAGTTGCTGAAGACCTCTTAGATCCCTTTGACTAGGAAGGAATAGAGTGGTTCAAGCATTTCAGGTGTCATCCAAAGTCACCAAACTCTGCCCAGGTAAAAGCAACGAGAATTATCCTTGTCTTTGTTCTTCTCACGTTAAAAGTAATCATTCCAAATTTGTCCTATTTTAGACTCAGATCAAGAGCTAGTTGCTAATTAGCTCTCAGCCTTAGCTTTCACCTGCTTCTGGGTGGACAGGGGCTGGATTAGGCTAAGATAGGACTGAAAAAAAACATTGAAAGAGCATTCATTAAGGAGTCAATTCATTTACACATTATTCATCAAACCCCATGTGGATCTCTTTCAATTACATCCCTGTTAGACTTCCCAGTGAAGCCACAGTCAAGACCATGTGTGGCTCCTCAACACTTAGACACTCTCATTTGGAATTTCATTAATGATCAGGACATTTTCTCAGTGCTTTCTTGACAAGTGTATCTGCAAATGTGGAGAGATCTAGCGTTTGTTCTTATTTTAGTTGTGGGGGCCTACAGACAATTTCAGTCCCTGAAATGACCACTGTTAAAGTTATGCTTCTGAGCTTTTCTGTTCATAAATAAGAAATGATGTAATTTGAGGCCATTACTGCTCACATACTTCTATATTCATCATCACGTACTTCATTATGCAAGACCTAAGAGGGAGACATCAGAGGAAGTTGAATCTGCCTACACCATCTTTGAAACAATAGAATATGAGTTGGTTTTATGTATCACATGCATCTAATTTTTAAATTTCTTGTAAAGGATGTTTTGGAAGTATAACTTCCAAGAAGTTACTGGAAAAAAAATCCAGAAAGTTTCTGGAAGAAAAGTCCAGCAAGTATTATTAAATGAAAACTGAAGAGGAAATTCAAAGAGGCTAAGGAGGTGCTTTGAGGAAGTATAAATATGTGTTTGCTGTATTTCTTTTTTTTTTTTTAATCAAATATTACCGTATTATCCTATTCTATCATCATATATCACCTGACACAGAGCTAGATGGATCATTGATCTGATCCAGAATGGCCACATGTATGTTCATTCTATCTGAATATGCACGTGTAAAGTCAGCGCTAGTTTCTTACTCAGGGAAAAACCTCAAACCAGAAGCTCCAGAGGATAAAAGGAGATAAAAAGGATTAATATGTTTTGGTATAAGAAACACATTTATTTTCATCCCAGCACTGTGGGCCACTCCCAGCCATTTATCCTAGGATAATCTTTTTCATGTCAGCTGCCTCCTCCAGGCTTGTGAAGCTGATATGATCTTCACTTCCAGCTGCATCACCAGACTTGATCTGCAACAAAAGTAGGAGGACTTCATGGAAAACACAAACATGCTGTTAAATGCACTTGTGACTCTTACACAGGGCCACAAAAGTGTTTCTTCAAGCCCTCTGAATAGCCCTGAGAAGTTACACAGAAGCCTGATTTCCATTCCCACCCCCTGCAAAGTCACCCACTTTCTCCTTGCTCTGAGACATGCAGAAAAATATGCTTTTATCAACAACAGTGGATTAAATCGTCACCTGCACCTGCTCTGCTTCATTGGCCGATGTCTTGTGAGGCAGGAGCCAAGGCCATTGCTTCCCCACCTGCTTGAGGGAGAAGGGGAATAGTGGAGAATTATGTCTCCTAACTCCTGATACCGCTTAACATTGATTCAAGCTCTGGGTAGGGATGGTAGTTCCTGCTCAATTAGTCTGGGCAGGGGTATGGTATAATCACAGTCCAACCTGCTAAGAGTAACCAGTCAATTCTGTTTTAAAAAGACAGCCATTCAGTTGTGAGAGATTTAGTTGTATCCTTTTGGGGGATAAAAGAAAACAAATCTACAAGACCAAGTAGGATCTAAACCACTAAGGCTTTTAGGGAAATTAAGAAACAAAACATGAACTTGAATTGAAAATGGCAGCCATCCAGTAGGCACTTTTGAACCATCCTTTACAGTTCATAATACAGAGAAACTGAAAACTCAAAATGGAAAATGCTGCTTTCTCTGTTCTTTGCTAGAGGATTTTCATCTCACAATATTTGTCAAACGTGCTTTTTGTTTCTGAAAAAGGGGTTAAAGTTTTCTGCTCTCCATTCAATCATAGAGGTTCATGAAATTGGGAAATCATAGCAAGGAAAGATGGAAGAAATCTATTAGGTTATTTTGTGCATCCCTTTGCCAAGGTAGGATTGCTCCCTGGAGTATATTCCAGAGTGCTTTGTCTAGTCCAGTATTAAATGACTCAAGAAACTAGGCTTTCACCACTTCCCTTGAGAGACTACTCTGCACTCTAATAGTCCTCACTGTTAGGAGAGGCTCTTTTTCCCTAGCTGTCAGCCTTTTCTTTCCTTAAATTCATCCCATTTGTCCAAGTTACAGTCTTTTTGAGTAACTTAAAATTCCTTTTCCTTCTTAAAGTTTAATTTCTTTGAGTGCTAGGCAGTACTAAGCATGTTCCTTCCCTGTTTAGTTGTATTAAAAAATTTCTTAATACTTGAAAACAACTGTAGTGATGGCAGAGAGGTTGCTTCTACTCTTCACACAGTGAACTGTGCCTGCTGTGGCTTGCAGTGATTTACACTGGCCTTAGTTTTATTCCCATTCAAATTAGTAGTATTCCCATTGATTTTAACGAGGCAAGATACGTAACGTAGGCTCCAATTTTGACATGAGATTGACATGTTTCTCAATGAGCAAAAGGCATTTCAAGAAGAGATCCGACTGGATCCTCGTTTTTTTTTCTCTCCTTGTCAGAAATAACCAATCATCAAAAAAGAACAATAATGAAACCCAAACCTAAGGAATAGTTTTATCCACTCTTTTATTATTATTTTTATTTTTACTTTCTTTCTTAGCATTTTGCTTTTCTGAAGGAGCCTATAAAAAGAAATGAATGCAATGTCTCATAAAGTCTATAAATGCTTTTTTAAGAATTTCAGAATTCACTGAGACTCTGAAATAGACACTCATAAGGAAGGAGAAAATATTATCCTTATTAACCTTTCCTCCTGAGGAATGTAGTGAAGAAAGAAGCCGTGCAGGGAAAACTATCTTAAATACGCTTTAGGATGAAATTCATGCACCATGTAATTTCTTTTGGAGTTCTGTATTGGTGGCCCTCTGCACAGGGGTAAATATTGCCCCAAGACCTTGTCTATCAGGAGGATTTACACTGATTTAACCAAAATCAATTCTAAACCAGATACATTTAAAATTACACACTCTTACGTTGACATTCATGGACTTACCAGTGTCAAGTTATCTTAAGCACATTTTAAGCACTCCTGTAGGCTCAAAATAAGAATGTCACACAGAGTTTTGCATTACTTTTGATCTAAGTCTAAAGTTACATGTATATGACTTGCCCCTAGTTGGCAATTTTGAGAATATGAAAGATCTCTTATCTCACATCACCTGAAAGCAAATGTCATATGTGGGTTTAATAAAAAGAAGCTTTATGAAAGATTTTATGACCAGAATCTTCACCCTCGTCAGCATTTGTTTTTCATCCTTTCTAAAAAAATGAGCAATGTGTCCCATTTCAGGTTTACAGGAAGCTTTTGATTCTCGTTTTGGTTACCCTGTGTATATCCAAAGTCATTTTATATGCTTCAATTACGTATATAGAGAGAATAAAAAACATTTGTAGGTCGTTTACTCCGTAAATGAAACTACAATTTTTCCTAGTTTTCTTTTGATTCTACATTCAGTGGAGTAGTCAAGGATTTATTCAAAATCATGTGATCCCTAAAATAATCATTATTCCCTATATTATGGCTAGTATTATATCCCGTGCACTTTCACTTACAGGCATGTCTGTCAAAGGGACCATTTTTCAGCCTCACAGCTCCCATGGCTCTGTCACTTTCTTACTTACAGAGGCCCAAAATGGAAACTATTTTTCTTTTCATTATGAGCTGTCACTTTTTCATCTTGGCACTGCGATGATAGACTTCCATTCATCTTCTATATTACCTTTCCTGAAGCCTCTGACACAGACTGACACAATGCAAAATGCAAGAGATCTTGGAGCATACGTTGACAATTTCTCGGAAAGGTACTTGCTTGTATTGGGTTGTTGTTTTAAATATATATTGAAAAATTCCAAGCTGCATGGTGCATTGGAACTGTTAGCAGAGGTCTCTGTATATTAAGAACATTACAAAGACTTGCTCTCACATCCTGAATAAGTGCTACTGGATTTGGAGTAGTGTAGTGACAAGGGCAACAGCAAAAAAGTTTGCTCAAATCGGTGTTGATGTAGGGAGATAAGAAGAATGTGGTCAGCAAGACTTCATGTCGTGATATGCTTTGTAACAACCAAGCCATCACCACAGAGTGAATCCAGTGGAAACACAAGGACATACCTGTTTAAACCGCAATGAGGTAACTGAGGTGTTTTGAGAAAAGAGAAGGATTTCAATCAACCTTGGAACAGAAAAATCAGGCACCCATTCACATTGAGTGAAACTACGTGAAACCAGAGGATAATCTTTCTCGTCATTTGAGCTGCATTTATCACCATGATTTCTGAGCAGCCAGTGTAAAAGAAAATACAGGGACTCAGACTAATGATACCACAAAGTACACATTCCTTCTTCACTTTTTCTGCATGTCAACCTCCAAATCCATCCAACAAAATAAAAGCTAAATGTAAAGCCAATGCATGGGCCACAAAAGATGAGGAAGAAGATGTGTGCAACTTTCTACATTCCACAAATCCTGGAAAAAATCATTTCACTAATAACCAGGATAAGTTATCCGGACATGAAAGCCATCCAAAGTAGAGATGAATGCCAATAACCATCAGCTAACTATCTCCGTGGATTTGTATTGTAATCTCTAGTTTGGCTCATAATTATTTTCTATCAAAATAATAAAAGAATCATTAAGACCTTGCAGAACTTGTATGATCTGTAGATCTCAATGTATATTTGAGTGTTCTTAAGAAGTCCATAGAAGTCAATGAAAGCTATCCCCATAATGATAAATTAGACAGTCTCTAGTAGAATATCTAGGAGCAGATCCTCATATCATCTGTGTAGTATGACTGTGGAGTTACTTTATGGATTGAAACTGATTCTTTAGTTTTCTCAAAGATTAAACCAAGCAGTAAGCTGGGAGGAAGAGCATGCTGAGCCTAGTGCCTCCAGGCAGTGCAGTCAACTGACCTACACGGTTCTCCTTTGCATCCTCTAACAGTGCTACAGTCGGGGGAGCATAACATGTAATCTCAGTTTCATGCTGTAAACACACCAGTCATCAGTATTCAGATACTTCAAACTTGAAATAAAACAGAAACATCCAAATATGAATTATTCCTTAGTTCTATGGTTGTACAAATAGGGCACAGAGAAAATCTACAAATCGTGGTAAAAAGTCCCTTAGATATAAAAGGATACCTTTGCTCAATACAGATGTATTTCACTGGCATTTGGCTGTGGTAGAAACCAAGGAGCAAGCTCTGGGGTGCAAAGTAGATACAGCCTACAGAAATCTATGTGCTAGCACATGGCTGGCCTGGGGGGTACGGGTAGATCCCTTGCACCTGTGACTGGAAGAGGTGGATGCGGGGCAGGGTTGCCCCAGGCTTAGATAAGGTCCAGCCAGGCAGAGCAGGGAGTAGCTTGGGAGAGAGAAGATTGGGAAGCAGCCTAAGAAAGAGATTGGGTGGCGTAGTCGTAAGAGTTTTGGGACCTTTTCCGTTACAATACCTGTCTGTTTGTTCTTAAAACTCTTCAGTAATAAAATTCCCCAACTTTACTAAGCAGTTTCAGTGTTTCTCCCATTAAGAAATTTAATCTCATTGAAACTTAAGCCTATTATATCTAGTACGTGATTATGGAGAACAAAGCTTTTCTTTCCCTTTTGCAACAGCTTTTTTATATACTTGGATACTATTATCATGTTTCTCTCAGTCACTTTCATTTTTGAAGCCAAACAACCCTAAATCTTTCGATCTTTCCTCATAGGTCATGTTTTCTAGACCTCTGATCATTCATATTGCCAGCACTTGGACTCTCTCCAATTGTCTTATAACTTCCTTGTAAACAGTACTTCAACACAGGCAACACAGCACCAACTAGAATAATGATTTCCTGTGTGTTTCAAGTTATATGAATGTTTGGTGTTTTTGCTTTTGCACGAATACGAGTGCATTATTCAGTTCATTCCTTATTGTTTTAAGATCTCATAAGTATAAAGAAATTTGAAAAGATATTTGGCCCTTCAAAGACTCAGACTGAAACTTTTCATTCCTTAAATATTCTAATGTATTGCAGAGAGTTTGCTGGGCAGTCAGACAAAGTTATGAATGCAAGCTCCTCTCTTCAACAAATTTCCTCCCATGGCAAACAGGTGTATACTTTATCATACTTGTTATTTTACTGCATAGATTACATGGTTTTATTCAAATTTTATAGATATCACTACTGTTGTCTACTAATCACCAGGTAAATGTCTAAATTTTACATGGGAAAGGATTGAAAGTAGATGACTTCATCTTGAAACTGGAAAGTAGAATAAAGGAAGGTGAATAGAGGACAAATACAGGACAATAGAGGAGGGCAGCTGCAAATTCCAGCACTATTAGAAATTTCATTGAATATTCTACATGTGAATGAAGAAATGTAACCTACCTCTCAGGAAGAATTAAAGAAATTTGAAGACATTTTTCAATCTTGGAAATATAGTAACTTTTGAAAGAGATTGATTTCACAAAAGAATTTTAAACTTTGGAGATAAATTTGGATCACTTGTAACAGAGCTGAGGCAAAAATGCACGAGTGGCTGGAATCATTTCAGAGAATTCAATGATTCTCTGATGAGATGTTAGATTACAGTAGAAATCAAAGACTGGAAAGTGAGACAAGACTCCCAGAGCACTCTAACCTAAACTTAGAAAAAAAACCATTAAAATTCATCAAGTTAAAATGAAGAACAAGGCACAAAATCAAGTTTTTGAACAAAAACAAGAAATGATATGAACTGAAATATATGAACAGAAAAAAAGAAAAAAAATCTGCATAAAAGTCTGTAAAACATGAGATTTTGTAAGAAGAATCATAAAAGACTATATAGAGTATGGAAGAAAAATCAGGTGTAAACTGAGTTCAGCTTTTGGAAGGAGCTGTTTTATTCATAAGGAACAAAAATGTTTTGTTTAAGTCCTTAGACAAAAACTGAAAATACCTGAAAGGAAAGCAGTGTATCTGTTGTGCAAAGAGCTCCTGGGAACTGGTGAGGTTTGAACAGAAAATGAAATGTTCTTGCTTATATCATCTGCAGGTTAATAGAGCTACTGAAGTTGTGGTAAAGGGTTTTGTAAAAACTTCCTCACATTGAGAGAAGGTAAGCAGAATTTATATTTACTCCGGAGAATCATGTTTTCTGAGGTGATGGTATATAAACTAGATGAGAGACCTTAGCAGTATTTCATAACAAAATAGTTTTGTCATATTTGAAAATGAGAGATTCTTAGTAGGAAGCATTGCACAGTTAGAAATGAAAGATGTTTCTGGGAGATAGAAAAATAGCAAAGGAGGCATTTGGCCTGGGAGTGCAGAAAAGGCAACAGTAGTCACATATACTTCATTGTCTGAGCAACTTCTACTCTGCTCTGACTGTAGGCAATATGTAGCAGGACATAGCCAAAGCAGGATAATGTTCCAAGAATTTATTAAAGTTCCTAGTCAAGTTTTGCAATGTGCATCAAAACCTTTAATATGGAGAAAACGTATTGACTATAAACAAAGTTTATTCACAGTCGCTAACGGGTGTCCATGTGAGTTCCAGGCATGTTATTGGCTATCATGTACAGATCAGACTGTCCTATAGACTACTAGTTTATGCTGTTGAAGCTCATACTTTGGACTTTGGAAGAGCTTGACATGAGAAATATTTTCCTGGGTTTGACCTTCCAAAAAGAAACTCTCAGTGAAATAATTAAGTATAGAAAAGAAGGTAGATTATATATTGACTTCCTGGATGCACAGATCATCTTTAGGAGACAGATGTAAAATTCTACTTTATCCTCCCTTATCCAAATCACTTTTATTAGAGTTGATTAAATTTTGATTAAGTATGAATGCTGTATATCTTCTCTTTATTGTTGCATTAACACATGAACTGACAATTGTATCCTACTTTCACATGTACCTTAAAAATCAATTAAAGCACAAAAAAGAAAAGGTAATAAGGATGATAAGGTAAGACAAGGATGTGGTACAGGACCATGTCGAAGGCTTTGTACAAGTCCAGGTGGATGACACCTGTTGCCCTTCCTTGGTCCACTGATGCTGTCATTCCATCATCGAAGGCCACCACATTTGTCAGGCATGATCTGCCCTTGGTGAAGCTGTGCTGGCTGTCTGGGATCACCTCCTCTTCTCATGTATGCCTTAACGTATCATGCAAACAGATCTGGTCCATGATCTTCCCAGACCCAAACATGGAGTCTCAATGGCCTGTATTAACTTTAACAATTTTCTCTACCTTGGTGAGAACCAGGTCCAGTAACATTTCACCTCTGATTGGTTTGTCAAATACCTGGGCCTGGAAGTTATCCTCAGTAGACTCCAGGAATCTCCCAGATTGTTTGCAGCCTGATGTGCTGCTTTCACAGCAGACATGTGAGTGGTTGTACTTTCCTATCAGGAGAGCATGACATCTCTTGTAACTGAAGAAAGACGGCCTTGTGAAAAGGCCCCCTTGATCAACTGGCCTGTACTAGACCTCAACCAATGTAAGCCTTTTATTGGTCTGTTTTCTAATTTTAATGCACAGCCTAATCACAACTGTTTCTCAGAGGCAGCTCTTTGCAGTCTATTCACTTCTGAACATAGAGGGCAACTCCCCCCTAAGAGACTGTTTCTGAACTTTTTGTCTCAAAGGTTGCTGTGAGGACTCTTTTCTCAAAGTTTTCCTGCCTGAAGGCTTGCAGATTGGGGGAAACAAGAGATAAGCAGCCACTAAATGGCTGATTAGCAGCCTTTTGGGGTGGGCATCTTGCGGAAGGCAACCACCAAGAGGGGATGTGCATGCCCACACATGCGTGTAGATGCTGCAGGTGACATTTGCCTAGGTGCCCAGGAATGCCACACTGGCAGGAAAAGAGGATAAAAAGACACCTCTAATAGGGGAACAATACCTGCTGCTCGAGATACGAGGTCCTGCTGTCCTGCTGCCTGATGCCTGATGATGTCTCCTGATACCTGGTGCCTGCCTGGTACCTGCTGCCTATCTAGTACCTGCTGCCTGAGATGTGACACCTTGCTGGCCTGCTTCTCCTGGCACCCAGCTGGCCTGTTTTTCCTGGTGCCTGCTGCCGCTGCTCCCCCTGCACTCTTGCTCTCTCACTCCCACACAGCCCTGATGGTATTCCCGGACAAATAGAATGGCGCCAGAGCCATGGTGATGATTATCCCTGCTATTTAACATGTAACCTTTGCTTGTATTTCCTATCCTTTTACTATTGCCTGCCTTCCTATCCCCGTCACCTTCACTGACTAGAATTTGTATTAAACTGGTCGGACAACATTCGATCTCGTTTGTGTCTTTATCTGACTCTGGCTATATCAAAGAATCGCCCCTCTTACTCTGTTAATTGAAGTGAGACATCCCCCCTCCTCTCTCCTCTTGCCTATTGTTATGANGTTATCAGTATCTCGGAGGTACAAGATAAATTCATACTAGACACTACGAGAAGCGTAACTTCTGTTAGAAACTAGGACACCTATCCATTCTAAAGTGTTTGTAAGCCCTCAATCATAGTATTCCAGTTATGCGATTTGTCCCAGATTCAGAAAAGAGTAATTTAGAAAGTTAAATATTTCTAAATTTCATCTTGCTGGAAGTTCCCTCCCAGAGTGTCTTAACCTCTTATGAGATTTGGGTTATTGATAGTTTTGTGTTCTTGAGTTCTTCTTTACAGAATGTAAAGAAATTGTATTGTTTCTTTTCTGGGAGCTGAGCACTAGATATAGTGTTCTATGTTTCTGGTTACTGAATATCCAAAACTCAAAAGAATCATTTTCTTATGCCATTTTTGACACTTCCAAAGCCTGGATCTAAGTTCTACTAAAATCATTTCTTAGACAGGGTCAAAAAGTGGGCCCAGGAGAACCTCATGAGGTTCGACAAATCCAAGTACAAGGTCTTGCACCTGGGTTGCAGTAACCCCATTATCAATACAACTGGGAGGATGAAAGGATAGAACACAGCCCTACCGAAAAGGACTTGGGGGTACTGGTGGATGGCAAGATGGACATGAGCCAGCAATGTGCCCTCACAGCCCAGAAAGCCAACCATATCCTGGGCTGCATCAAAAAAAGCATGGCCAGCAGGTCGAGGGAGGTGATTCTGACCCTCTACTCTGCACTGGTGAGTCCTCAGCTGGAGTACTGTGCCCAAATGTGGAGTCCTCAGTACAGGACCATCACGGACCCATGGGAATGTGTCCAGAGGAGGGCCACTAAAATGATCTAAGGGATGGAACACCTCTTCTGCAAGGACAGGCTGAGAGAGCTGGGGCTGCTCATCCTAGAGAAGAGAAGGCTCCGAGGTGACCTGGTAGTGGCCTTTCAACATCTAAAGGGGAGCTACAAGAAAGAGAGGGACAGACACTTTAGCAGGGTCTGTGGGGATAGGACAAGGGGAATGGTTTCAAACTGGAAGACAGGAGATTTAGGTTGCATTTAAGGAAAAAGTTTTTCACAGTAAGAGTGGTGAAAGCATTGGAACAGGTTGCCCAGAGGTGGTGGAAGCTCTGTCCCTGAAGACAATTAAGGTCAGGCTGGACAAGACTCTGAGTAACCTAATCTACCTGGAGATGACCCTGTTCATTGAAGGGGAGTTGGAATACATGACCATTAAAGGTCTCTTTCAACTTGAAGGATTCTATGGTTCCATGTTTCTATTCTAAGAATAAAATTTCATCAAAAATCTTTGATGAGCATCTTGAGAACTCACTAAGAATTGCACTCCTATCAAATTAGACAAATGTATTAGCCTTGCAAAAACAAGGTCAAATATCCTACCAGTTTCGTGTTTTTGTTTCTCTTCTTCATTTTAATTAAAAAATGTAAAAAATAAGTTCTGGTAGTTATATACATTACCTATATTATACATTTTATAAGAAGCCCAAGACAGTTCCTCTTCACTCAATGCAGCTCAGGTGAGCCAAAAGGTTGCACACCGATGTTATAAGGGAAAAGCTTACTTCTCCTTCATCTATGATCATGAGTATGTAAAATAACACACATGAAAGTGAACCAGTTTCCTTTTAAGACCAAAGAAAAGAGGTGGGGAAAGAGTTTTGCATCAAACCATAGACCCAAGGGGTAAGGCAGGAAACCAAACACAGAATAAGATCAAAGGATACCTTGGAAGGACCAATAGAAGCTGTGCTCTAAGCAGTCAAGAAATTGAAGCTGACGCAAAGTCAGTTAACGTGCAGAGCTCATCTGCTGTCTGTAGCAGAGGGTAGTCACTGCTGTATTTCTACTTGTAAATAAATCTGTGTGTGTTACACAGAAATAGAAACAACCCCAAAGAGTATGCTGTCACTATAAATAAAACTCACTGCTTCATACAGGGGGCTGTGTTCATGTCATCGAAGTCTCCAGATCAGCTTCAGTTGATGTACCTGCACACAAGTAAAAAAAAATGAAGAAAAAGAAGCATATTAATTGTAGAATTGTAGAATTGTTGACTCACAGAATGGCTTAGATTGAAAGGGAACTAGTTCCAAACTCCGCTGCTGTGGGCAGGGTTTCCAACCACTAGATCAGGTTGCCAACCACTAGATCAGGTTGCCCACGGCCCCATCCAGCCTGGTTTTGAACACCTCCAGGAATGGGGCAAACACAGCTTCTCCAGGCGACTTGCTCCAGTGCCTTACCACTCTCTGAGTAAATAATTTCTTCCTAACATCTAATCTAAATCACCTTTCTTTTAGTTAGCCATTTTCCCTTGTCCTATCACTATCACATCATGTAGAAAGTCCATCTCCCTCCTGCTTATAAGCTCCCTTTTAGTACTGGAATTACACAATGAGGTTTCCCTGTAGCCTTTTCCTCTTCAGACTGAAAAAACCCAGCTATCTCTGCCTTTCCTTGTAGGAGAGGTGCTCTACCCCTCTGATAATCTCTATTGTCTCCTTTGGATTTCTCCAACAGCACTACATCTTCCTTGTGCTGGGGGCCCCAGACCTGGATGCAGTACTTCAGATGTGGCCTCATAAGGGCAGAGAAGAAGGAGGCAATCCCCTTCCTCTTCATCCTGGCCATCCTTCTTTTGATATAGTCCAGGATACAGTTGGCGTTCTCGGCTGCAAGAGCACACAGCTGTCTCATATCAGGCTTTTCATCCACCAGCACCCTCAAGTCCTTCTCCTCATTGACTGGGAAGAGAAGATACATGATGTATTATCAGCCAGAATATCTCCAACATATTCCTCTTTAAAATTCTCCTTTATTTTTCACCTTTATCAAATTTCCTTAAGGAGCTCACTCTAGTGGCTATTATTAGGGGAGTGAAAAAGAGGATGGTAATCAATGTTTTTGTAATATCTTAGAGCTCTATTTTTTCTTGATAATTTCATTAGAGTTCACTTTTTCACTTTTCTGTATGTGTGCAAGGTAGGAAGGAAGGAGAATCTCTATTCTATTGAAAATGTGGTTTTAGGGTGGAAAGAATTCAGATTTGACTAGGAAAGAAAGAGAAAAATAAATTACGAGGTGTCTTGGCCACCTCTGGAATCTTGCAATTTCTTCACATTTATTTTCTTCAGGCATTGTTTAAAATTAATTGCTGATGAAACCAGGAAAGTTATCAGGGCTGTTAATGCTGAAAAATAAGAACTATGCTACCTTGATTTCCCACCTGCTTCACATCAAGACTCTGAGGTTGTGGTTCTAAAAACTTAAAACATTGTTTTTTTTTTTTCTAAATTGCCCAGATCTCTTAAGAGAAGATCTATCTCACTTAACATCAATGTATGAACAAGTAAATGGGAGTTTAGTCAATATAGCTGGCTAAGATTACAATATCAACCAGGGGACTAAATAAAGGCTTTTAGTTAAAGATGAAATGAAGAACTCCTCAAAATACGTATCAAATATTTTGGTTAGCCCCATACTGAATATAAAATGAAAGTATGAGGATTTCTTCAGATAAAGACACATATACTTCAGAAACACGTGTTTAATTCTATGAATGCTATCTTTTCTTACTCAGAGCTAGCTCATTCTGTATAAAGGTCAACCTGACTCACTCTCTGGAGGTGTCTGGGTCCATTTCTGGTGACTATAAAAATAGCCTCAGTGAAGGTTAAGGCATAGCACCCACATCTCAGCCTCCTAAATTTAAATTTAACCGAGATACAATACCTTATTTTTAATCTCAATCAGAGTGGAAAAGAAGAAAAGAAGAAAAGAAAAGAAGTTCAATGTAGTATTTCTATTGCTTCATTCAAGACTGAGCTCAACTTGAGCTAAAGTTTGGGAGAAGGAGTGAGGTAATTTACTGTCCATTTAAACTAGCTGCACTATTCAGATTATCTGAAATATCAGATCAGCCACCATTGATAACAGTCGCAGGTACAAGTGTGGCTTTTACAAAAAAAAGTGACATGGATGAAGCATCAACATTCATGTCAATCTGAAATGATGGATCTACCAATCTATTTCAGTGAACACAGGTTTCTTTCTCGTTGTTTTTCACTTGCTTTTCTTTTCCTGCACCCATAAAGAAAGGAAAGAGTTTTGGGGGTAAACGCACTTTTTTACCTAACTGCAGACAAAAAGAGAGTATACAAAACAGGGTTTACAGGCTGCTATGATGATAATTGCTTATAGAACTGCTAGAGCATAGCATCATTTCAGAGTAGTCCACCTGAGAAATTCAACTTCAAGAAGCCTGAAGAGTGACTGAAATAAATTAAGAGATCTGAAAGATTCAGAATTACATCAAGCCTAGATGAGCAAGAGGAAGTGAATCAGATAAATACATTAATACACACATGGTGACGGATGAGGCAGATGACATTTTATGCTCCTTTAAACTGACTGATGAAGATCAGGCAAATTAGAAATAGCTGTGGACAAGTTCAAGAACGTCTTCTAGTGTGCACTGAAAGGGAATCTTAAGGAGATGATATCAAGCATATGCATGGAAAAGAGAAAAGTGTCCCTGCAAGAAAATACCGTGATGCCTTTCAAAAGTTTGGTGAGACATCTGAGTCTCTGAAAGGTGAGGTAAAATACAGTAATAACATGGTCTAACAACAAGAATAAAGATAAGGACTTTTCAGCAAAGGGAGTTAAATTTACAATTTAACATAAAAATGTTTTGTAAAAAGTACTTTATGAGACGTCAGAAAATACCAAACTGTTTTATAAAGTAGTAAAACTAAAATACCTGATCCAAACAGTATTCTTTGCAAAGAAAGATATATAATTGGAGAAAATATGACATAATGTGTCCTACAATCTAACAGAGGTTGAGATATATTTCACGGGAAAAAAAAAAAAAAATATTGGAAGGACATTTTTGTTACCTTATAGATGGATATAGAGAGAAGGAGAGTGCTAGTGACTTTCGTCTATCAGCCTAAATGTGGAATCCAGATGGCATTTCATTCATAATCTAGTTGTAGCATTTTGGCTCTGTTCCTGGCTTATCTGTAGTGATGACTTTCTGCTACATATCATCTAGGAAGAAAAATATGAAGAAATGAAGACAGGAAGAGAAAAATGGGAAGCTAAATGTTTATGAAAGATAAAATTTGCTTTGTTTGAAATATTTTCCATTCTGAAATTCCTCCTGAAGTAATACATACAAACTGTGCTTGTATTTACCACTATGTTTAAATCAGTGTAGTGTCAGTCAATACAATAGGCTTTGAACATTTCCTCCGATGTTTTCCACTGAAGACTTCTGGAATTTTCTAAGAAAAATCTGATTCTATTTTTCTTAGGCTTTCCATGAGCAGTTTAATGGGTCAGTTACTGTACATTTGGAATATAGGCATTCAGGTTAATCAGTACCTTTCTGTGACTGGAGAGGTGGATTAATAGAATTCAGTGATGCCCACAGAGATTAAACCAGATCATGTGTCGTGGCTGTGAAATAAATACCACTCAACGGCAGCTGTAGTAGACAAGACATGCCTTATATGTCTATTCAAACAAGATAAAAGACATTGCAGTATCACGTCAGGAAACAAATTCAAGGCATCAATTTAAGGAGAAAAAAAAAATTGATGCCTGCTTTTTGAAATATTTTGTTATTTTGTCTTTCTTTTACTTCTTGAATTAAAGTGTTCTTCTTATTTTAAAGACTCACCTATTCTAAAGTGAGTTCTGGAAGAAAACTTTCCCACAGCCTGAGTTTATGCTTTCTTTGTTTTCAAGAACATTAAACTTTTTTATTTTCATCTTCACTCTTTTGATTTTAGAATAACAGTGAAAAACATCTTCATGTACATTTTACTAAATCATGAGAACTTGATATTATTGCACAAGGATGCTTCACAGGGTACTGTGAGGGCACTGTTTTTGTCACTGTCACAGAATAATGTAATAATGTTAGCTATGGAGATCATCAATGTCAGGTAATTATTGCTACCACATGCTTTCCTGAAGACAAAAATATTCAAAAGTACAATTTCAAATATTGGCATGCTTCTGAATATGTCTTTTTCAAAAAGCACTTGATTTTCAGATGAGAGATGAGATTGATGAGAGTAGGGAAAATTTTGTTGGCAATATAATTGAAAAAAAATAGAAGTAAAAATCATATTATGGATAAAGAAACATATTTTGTTATTTTGAAAAACAATCCACTCATTCCTCCCAACTACTTGGACTGTAAGAAAATCATTTGTGGGAAAACATAACTTATTTAATGTCCTTTTACTTCAATTAGATAATGAGTGAATTTCAAAAGCTGTTTAAAGAGAAAAAAGCCAACTTTGTCAAAATGTTTTAACCTTTGCATAACTTTATTTTATCTTTTTTTCTGACTGAAGTTATTCACTTAATTTGTCTTGAATTCATAATTAGCTTCAGACTTCATAAAACTGATTTTTTTTTTTTTTTTTTGAGAATTTAGAGTTAACCAAAAATAAAAAAAAGCACAATCCTATCCATACATTCTCCAGAGAAGACTGGGAAAACGGTATGCTCAGAACACTTGAAAAAATCGGCACATATTTTAGCCATTTAAATGAGGATTTAGATACACAAATTTATGAACAAATACGTGAAAATCCTAAGCATGATCTCCTAAAGTTGTAGTTAGCTAATGTATAAATCCAGATTAAGGAAATTCACTTGCTTAAATATAACTAGGGATGTCATATGTCATATAATGTAGGTATAGTTTATTTATTCCAGACATTAAATTTTGAACTTATTCAAAGGACGATAGGGAACACAGTTAAAATATTCTAAGTGAGGCTGACAGCAATACTCACCATTTAAGACCCTCACTTTTATGACTGAGTTTCTAACAGAAGTTACTTCTCTCATAGCGTCTGGTATGAAGCTATGTTTTGGTCTCAGAAGAAAAACAAAGCTGATAACACCTGGCAGTGTTGAAAGCAGCCAAGGACATATCTTCCTCAGTGAAGCAGTTAGGTCCTAAGGAGCCGGGAATTGGGAGGGGACAGGATCAGGGCAGCTGACATGAACTGACCAAAGAGCTATTCCATACTATATAACATCATGTGATTTTTATGGAAGGGGAGTCTCTTGCTCGAAGGGAGGGGCTGAGTATCAGTCGTTGGTCTCTTGCTTTGTGTATCATTTATTGTTTCTTATACGTACTGGTATTTCTTTTATTCTCTCTGCTGATTTAGTAAATAGCTTTCATCTCAACCCATGAGTTCTACAGTATTGTTTTTTTTCTTAATTCTCTCTCCCATCCCATTTGGGAAGGGGGAGGGTGAGCAAATAACTGTGTGGGACTTAGCTGTCTGCTGAGTCAGAACCACGACAATGACCAATTCGAAATTTTCCTTGCTTTGTGGCTTCCCAAAGATGATTTTGCGCATCTGTTTATGTGCATGAGAATGCGTGTCATTCTTATGAAATCTCTGATACTGAATACAAGTCTTTCTAAAAGCAAACTAAGTTTACTTAGCAAACAAGATATCTTAGAGTAGATGTTACAATAAATATTTTTCATCTGGTGCTTAAGCATGTTCTAATCTGGATGCAAAGGAAAAAAAGAGTTGACCAAAAGAGAGGAAAAAAAAAAACGATATTAACTTGAGTTGGCTGATCTGGAACTGGAGGGTTAGGAAGGTAATAATTTGCCCTGGCTTTGGTGTGGTAGAGAACCACAGTGTAAAGGGAAACAAAGCCAGACCAGAGGATATCATGAGTATGAAGAGGATACAAGGATGAGCTGTGAAGTCTGGATTAAAATACAGGAGACTAAGGCAGGTGTCTAAGCCAGACAGATATTGAGACAGATTGGAAAGGTGGAGAAGAGGAGAGAACTGAAATGAAAAATGAAAGTTGTGCAAAGAGTATCTGAAAATCAGAAAGTGATGGGAAGGATGCCTCTCAGCCGGACATTGGGGCCACTAGGGCACTCATAGACCTTCAAGGTCCTGACCAGCTTCAGCCAGGGTCCCCACTCAACATCTGCCCTTGGCCCAGGGTACACATTTCAGCTCAGACCCAATCCAACCTTTTTGACCCCAGCTCCCAACTTATCTCTGTTCTCTGGGCAGCCTCTGACCAACAGAGCAGAATGAAAGCTGGTTAAGAAGTACCCAGAAATTATTATGACCATTACAGAAAAGAGTAAGAGGAAAGATTAAGCTGTGTTACACTCATATCAAACTGAACTTTCAAAATGAGACAGTATCTTTCAGCTGATCTCTTTGTGCCTCAGTATCCCAACCTATACAGCACATTGCTAGCCTTGTTGCAAAGATAAATATATTCATGCCTACAAAGCAAACAGATGGTGTACTGATGAGAACTGCTGAAAAGCTTGGGAATAAATAAATTATTCTGTCTTCAAAATAAAAGTTGAATAATACGTAGTAAACATATCACAAGACTGTTCTTTCCTTGATGAAGAAAAAATTAGCATTTAATAAGTGCTCACTAAGCAGGTATGCTCCTTTTGGCACTGGAAGAGGCAATGGAGAATTATTGATAGTATAATAAATTGGAAACTATAAGAAAAAACAGCCTGATTTAATGCTTTTGTTTGTGTGTTTGGCAGACTTTTACGAACGGATTGACATTCCAGTTTGCATTTTTATTCCTACTTTCATCCTTAAAATATGGATATGTAAATGTTTGTATATTGTGCCCAGTTTACCAGAATGAACGATGGCATAATGTAATTCAATAGGTTTGAAAGTTTTTGTACTGTGTCAAATACAATAGAAATTGAAAAGATGGGGTTCACCTGACTATTGGACAAGAGTTGTACAGTATGGATTATTGCCCTCTCCTGTGATGTGAGCATTCTTAGAAGAACCCAAAAACCATTATACAAAACCTTTATCCTCTGCATAAGAAAATCATACTTGGAAGAGTGATAAAGTGTTTTGTTAAGGTCTTTAAAAATGAAAAGACTTCCTTTGACCAAAGCTTCAAGTTTTCATTTAGACCCACATAAGCACAGCATTTGAGCTCTTTTAGCTACCTTGCATTTAGCTCAATTAAAGTCTGAATTTGCCTGACAATCATGCATCAGGACTCAAACTGCCCAGTAGATGATTTGGGCATTCCTAATAATTGATAATGTAAAAAATTTTTCTTAATCTGACACAGAAAGGAACACAACAAATTGTCCTAACTCACTGCAGCTTGTGTTTAAGGAATCTGTTTTTTCTCAGGAGTCTTCTGACCTTAACTGAAATTATTCAGGCATATTGTGTTTCATACATTAGTTCTTGTCAGTTGCTCAGTACATGTTCCTGAGCCTGTTTAAATAGCGGAAAAAATCATATCAGCTTTCTATAGTTCAGCCTTTTCTAACAATTGCTACAGTTTGAGCATTGTCTGTCCTAAGAAAGGAGTAGATTTACACAAAGACCAAATTATCCCTTGGGCTAATTTTATATATCACAAACACACAGTCAAATAATTACCTGGATATTTTGGATACGATATATGCTCATATATATGTTAACATATGTGCAAAGTTTACCATTGTTATTGCTACAAGTGACTATTCACAATGAGAGATGAAGCTAAGTGAAGGTTTCTTGTTTCTCTATGCATGGCTTCAAATTCATGTCAAGCTGTATTAAATTCTAAATTTGATAAAGAATTGGGATTTAACCAAAATCAAAGTATGTTGAACAAACAAAACAGTAAGATCTTTTATTCCCCATTCGTGTCCTCTGAGGTGATTGACTTGAGCTTGTCTGCTTTTCATTTTCATACTGTTTTTTTGGCACACAGCATTCTTTTTTATTATTTGTGTCTTTGGATTCTTGTTTTATTTATTTATTTTCTCCTTTAAAAATTAAACTGTTTGTAAAATGTGATAGTGGATAGAGTCACAATGTAAACAGTTAATGATACTGTTGTCTGTAGAGGATTTCTCTGGGTTCGATATCCCCAATCTTTATGCAACCATACACTTGACTTGCACATTCCAAAGCCCTTCACAAAGGGCGATGTTGTTGCTTGTCTAAATAGTACATGATTACCTCAGTTAGTTTTGTGGCTGTGGTAATGTTCATTTTATGAGCTCAATCTGGTTCTGAGCCATCTGAACTTCAAACTCCAGATGCCTTTTCCCTACTACTAGCATCTCATATACTGTGTACACATGTGTGCAATGCAGGATTGAAAAGAGTCAGGATTGTAAAGACTCAGGATTGCTCTCAAAGTCACAATGTGCTCTCCTTAAATCATATTTGCAAGCCTTACAGAAAAAGGTGTGTGTATGTAAAGGGGACTGCTAATAGGAGCTTTGCATAGACAAGAAGAGAGAGAAAACACAGTTTTGGCTGACACTATTTCTTTTATTATAACAGGAAACCTCCTTGCTTTAACAATTCCTTCGTTCACTACCAAGAAAGTAACTTATAGAATCATAGAAACATAGAAACACTAGGTTGGAAAGGACCTACAAGATCATCTAGTCCAACCGTCCTCCTATCACCATCACCACCCACTAAGCTACTAAATCATATCCCATAGCAGCACCTCATCCAGACACTTCTTGAACAGCGTCAGGGACGGTGACTCCACCACCTCCCTAGGCAGGCCATTCCAGTGCCTGACCACTCTTCCAGAGAAAAATGTTTTCCTCATATCCAATCTAAATCTTCCCTGGCGCAACTTGTGGCCATTCCCTCTTGTCCTGTCAGTAGTTATTTGGGAGAAGAGGCCAACCCCCTCCTCACCACAATCTCCGTTCAGGAAGTTGTAGAGTGCGATGAGGTCTCCCCTGAGCCTCCTCTTCTCCAGACTAAACAACCCCAGCTCCCTCAGCTGCTCCTCATAAGACTTGTGCTCCAGACCCCTCACCAGTTTTGTTGCCCTTCTCTGAACATGTTCAAGGGCCTCAATGTCTTTCTTGTAGTGAGGGGCCCAAAACTGAACACAGTACTTGAAGTGTGGCCACACCAGAGCTGAGTACAGGGGATGATCACCTCCCTGCTCCTGCTGGTTGCACTATTTCTAATGCAGGCCAGGATGCCGTTGGCCTTCTTGGCCATCTGGGCACACTGTTGGCTCATGTTCAGCTGAGCATCAACCAACACCCTCAGGTCCTTTTCCTGCATACAGTCTTCAAGCCATTCTGCCCCAAGCCTATAGCATTGCATGGGGTTATTGTGGCCAAAGTGCAGGACCCGGCACTTGGCCTTATTAAACCTCATCCCATTGACCTCAGGCCAGCTATCCAGCCTATTCAGATCCCTCTGAAGGGCCTCCCTACCCTCTGGCATATTGACACGTCCTCCCAACTTGGTGTCATCTGCAAACTTACTAAGGGTACACTCAATCCGCTAACTTCTTACATTATTATTTCATTGCCACATGATATACATAAAACAACAAAGATAGTGGGACATGGAGCTAAAGCTGCCTTGAACTATCACTTGCTTATCCACTAGAACAAAGAGTAGGTGTTAGAATTCCTTCATTTACCGTAAGTGTGTCTTTGAGCTAGTCAACTCTACCTGCCTGTTAATCTGGGAATAATAAAACATATACCTACCTCACAGGGATGCTGGGATGCTTAATGAACTAATTAATTCTCTTTGGTGCTCTGATGAGAGAAAGTACTTATACTTCTATTTAGAGTAAGTATAGCTAGCACTTTACCTATTGTCTTAGAAAAAAAAATAATTTCATCCTAAGTCAGGAGTTTTTATACTTACGTTAGTATAAATGCTCTCTCGCCAAGCATCAAACTGTTCACAGTGAGTATCATAAAGGGGAATAAAATTTGCTTGAAGAGTGTGTAAATAATGATATATTTCCCTGGATGTGTTTTTGTATGCATTTAGCCATACATCAATGTGTTGTCATCCATTCTTGAAAAGTTACTGCTTTCTTTACAGCACACAAGAACTGCTTTTTCAATGGATATTGCTAGTTCCTAACCATGGAGAATGGAAAAAGACAAAGAAAATCTGTAGTGGGAGGTGCAAGAAGAATTCAGGTGGCTAGATGATCCTTCCACTTGTCATCTGGCAAAGATTCTAAGGTCAACCGTTACGTCTTATAAAATGATAAGGTGTCTATGATGGCAAGGAAGGGTCTCAGATTGATTCTTCATCCAAAAAAATATATCTCTAGTGGCACACAATGCCCAGGCACAATCTAGAAGATTGATTCAACAGTCAGCCATGAACTTAATCACCAGGATCATTATAAACCTCTTCAATTTCTTTGCAGTTCTCTAATGGAACTCTTTATTATTGTTGTTATTATTATTACTATAATTATTGTTATTACCAGTACAACTTTTATGCTAGAATCAAGATTTAACTTCACATTTCTATCTAAGCCACAGGCAAAGAATCCAATACTTGTCGATACAAACAGTGGGTTCTAACGCGTTATTTAGCTCTGTAAACGCAATCCTCTACTTTAAAGTGAAATGAATGAATGATGTTCTAGACTTTAGTGAATGTTTAGAATGGTATTCTGTTAATAATACAACAAACCTATATCACTTGGTCAAACGTAAATTTGTAATACAGATATCTAAAGACATCCCAAAACTGGTTATCCTCCAGATGGGGAGTGCATTACAAGTATGAATAATTACTACAATATGAACACTTTTTAAATGTAGTCTGAGGAATTTGAAATCTGAAGATGAGAACATCAGATATAATAAACTTAAGATTGATTTTGTTTCTATCTGAGTCTGCACAACCCCTAGCTAGTTGAAGAGGTGAAACCTGGTGATAGAAAGCCTCTCATAAATAGAAAATGTAGTCTCATGAATAGTGTGTTTAGATAGATATCACTCACAACTCCAAGATCTTAGAATTATTTACACACCAAACATATTAAATCCTATGTGAACAGTGGGAATACAATAGAAAACTTGTCCCATCACTTATTCTGTCATTCAGAACATAGTAAGAAAATGACTGAAGCAGTGGCATTGCCGTGGTTCTTACCTCACAGTTACATGGATGTTTGAACTCAGTGTTGCAATGGGGCAGACTAATATACCTGTTATATATGGGGTTCTAATGTTTTTTTTTTTTTTTTTAAATCACAGAAACTAGAATGACTTGAAACTGAAATAAGGCTGTCTTAGAAGTTGGATGTATAGAATGCTTATCTACTTTAATGATGACAAAAATGGTAGACTTTTTTTTTGGAAAGACACATAGGACCCAACACATCCAGTCTAACCATCAGCATTGATCTGGGAAAGGAATGGGCCAAGCAGGACCCTTCTGCAGACCACGGGGAGAGCAAGGCATCACCAAGAGAGGTGAAGCCTTGAACCAGCTACTGAAGTGATGTGAATAGCTCTTTCCTGTGGACTGCAGAGAAAGCTTGACTCAGTGTTGTGGTTTGACCTAGCAGATAGTGAAATCCCAAACAGTCATTCGCTCACCCTACCACCCCCCCCAGGTGGAATGGGGGAGAGAATTAGGAGAAAGTACAGTAGAACTCATGGGTTGGGATAAAAGCTATTTACTAAGATAGCAAAGGAAGTAAAAGAAATAACAGTAATTTTATATATATATTAAAATAAATTATACACAAAGCAAGGGCTGACCACCCACTGACTGATGCCCAAACAGTCCCTGAGCAGCATTCCCACCTGGCTAACTCTGCTGTCTTACATTTACATGGTGTGATATGGTTTGGAATACCCCTTTGGTCAGTTTGGGTCAGCTGCCCTGTTCCTGTCCCCTCCCAACTCCCTGCGCCCCCCTAACCCCTTTGCTGGCAGAACAGTACAAGAAGCTGAGAGACTGAAGTGTTCTTGGTGCTGTTGAATGCTGTCGGGCAACAAGTATAAACAATTGATATGTTATCAGTTTTTTTTTTTCCTAGAACCGAAACATAGCCTTATGCCAGACACTATGAGAAAGACAACTTCTGTCCCAGCTAGAAACTAAGACAATCAGACAGGAAAGAGGAACTCTAACTTACCAATTTTTTTTTGCTACATGTAAGATGAAAAAGATGCAGATCAAGGTAGTTTGGTTTCCAGCAAGGTCAGAGTTTCACATAGGGTGAAGGACAAAATAGAAGCCCTCCAAACTAAGTATTAAAAATGAATATATGTCTTTTCAATATATTTGTTCAGGAGATAAAAAAAAAAAA
>WBMW01004615.1:81427-138866 GCA_013396635.1 Penelope pileata | reverse complement strand
AAAAAAAAAAAAAAGCTGGTAAAACAAAAAATGTTAAATGCCTTGAAAACATTTATTTATTTTTGGTTACTAAGCACTGTAAAAGAAGAAACTTAAACAGTTACTTCAACCTTCATTCATCTTTTAGGTTGAACTCAGATAACTGCTATTTTTGGCATAAGGCCAGAGCATATCAATTAAAGACACTTCTGCCTGTTATCCAGTTGCTTCTTGGAGTGACAGGAGTCTGGGTTTTTGTCATTTTGAAAATTTGCAGATGAAAACACTGACAAGAAAATTCAGGTTTCCCAAATTTTTCAAGTAGTTCTGCTGTGGACTTGTGTTAAGTTAGGCCATCCCTTCCAAAATGTGTACTTTGATATTTAGCAAGCTAAATGGATTTCTAGTGTAGTTACTTAGCTCCAGATTAACCTCCCACTGTGTTTTGGTATCTAAGTCATTCTTCTCTGTTCATATAAGTTTTGCAGGTACTAGTCTTCTACCTAAGTGTCAATGCCTATGTTGATATTTTCAGGCATCTTAAAGACATTCCCCTTCCACTCTCACCACCTCCAGGAGAATGCTACTCCTGTAGATCTTTTGTGATTAACGAAAGTCTCATGCATGTATCTCAGACATTAAGGGATGCTGAAGGTTTTCTAGATGCCTATTCATAGGCAACAGAATCTTCCAAGTATTTAACTATTCTGAGTACATTTATATTGAACAAGAATGTTGCCAGGAAACTGGAGGATTTAATAAAGGTACTTTCACCACTATTTGACAGACGTAAGGACAGAGGAGCTATAATTATATCCTCACTTAAAGAAACTATGTTTTCAATACTGTTTTAAGGACATAAAACTGGAGATCTGCAGTGAAACCAAGATTTTCAGGCAGGTCTTTCATGGAAGTGAAACATAACCCCATAGCACAGAAGTCCATGGAGATGAATAGATTTATACCAGGACTTGTAGCTAGCTTTTTGTTTCTGTGGTACTTTTGCCATCCAAGTGTGAAGGATTGTTATTCTGACAGAGTTTGAGGCCAACAGTTTTTCTGTAAAAAATAAAATAAAGCAGAATAAAATGTTATCTGTTTATTGTTAAGATTCCTTGAAAATGAAAAGTATTGATTATTTTATCATTTTTTTTTGATGGCAGATAAGAATCTGGGAAGACAGTAATTCAAAGTATTACCATTTTTGTGCAGAAGTTTATTGTGTTTCTGACAATGACATACTTAGAGGGGATTTGTTGAGGTTTATTGAAAAACCCTTGGGGTGTGGGTCAATGTAGAAGTTTGTTCTTTTGGTAGGAAATCCCATGACAGCAACAGTCATAAAGAGTTGTACTGAAAAACGTATCAGGAAAGAACATCATGCACTTAGAAGCTTTTCTCAGTGTGGGGAAGTAGCACAACTATCAGATTACTGAATTAAATTTCTAGGCTAAGTTTGGACCTCCGTCATTCACTTCTTGTAGCTCCTGGAAAATCCATTAAGTCTCTGTTTATTTCTTCAAAAAGAAAGTTTTTTTATGGAAACCTTATGAACAAAGCTATGACCTATGAGTGAAGCTCTTCAGGTCTTAGTTCCCTTGATTGGACTAGTGTTCTTTTAAAGCAAAATGTTTTTAAAAGTGCTGAATGTGTGTACAGAAACAAACAAACAAAAAAAAAAAATAGAAAGAAGCTCAGAAGAGAACACCTCTAGATCAGACACTTCATTTTATGCTTATCTTCCTTCTTCAGAAGTGGTTATGTTGATGCATTACGCATGAAATAGGTACAAGTGGAGATGCAAAAGAATATGCTTCAGATATTTCCTAGTTGTTTGTTCAGCCAGTGTGATATTTCATAAGAACTTGCCTTCCACCATTGCAAGGTGATGGTATGCTTAGTGATACAAAGCTGTTAGGGACAAGCCCAAAATGTTATAAAGCAAACGTAAAAACATAGGACCATATGTTATGACAAGAACTTCTCTGCTGTTTCAGTGTCAGGTGCAGTTTAACATCCTACAGTCTGAGATGAAACAGGCTACTGAGAAACATGCAATACTCAGTAGTCAATATCTGTAGCAGATTCGAGCAGTACAACATTATTTAAGCACATGAGCATCTGTCTAGCCCTTACATATCAACTCTGTGTCCTGTCTTCTTTCAGATTTCCCTACCCTTTCAGTTTTTAGTATTTGGAATAATTTTTATGTTTGGCAGCAGCAGATGGATCCTAAATACCTCTAAAGTCATTAGTTTAATAACACAATTGGTAAGCATGGTCATTCTCAGTGAAGGACAATAGTTACAATTATCTCACTAATTTCACTGTGTAAATTCATCGTGTCCGGGACAACAATTGAAAATCATTTAATACATTGAATATAATATTCATTATCAATACTGTGATTGCCCTTACACCTTGGCCTACATGTAAAAGGAGAGAACAAATAACAGAGAAAAGAAAATAATTGAAATCAAGGGGAAAAGAATGCAACAACATGAAACAGAGTCTTGACATTTAAAAATTCATTATAAAATTAGCTGATGAAGAAAATTAATCCAAAGTGACATGAATTTGAATGCTGTCAGATGGAGTAAAAAGAGCCCTAGGTATATAAACGTGAGTTGGTAATAAATAGCAGTGTAGTAAGCCAAGGGGAAAATGTTTATGAAAGAAATTTGTGCTTGGTGCACTACCATTTGGCAGTCTCACTAATGATTTAGCGGAAGGTGTAAACGTAACATTCATGATTTTCGAGAATGCTAATCTGCTACAAATGCCAATAAGGAGAGAGAAAAATAAAAGAAAACAAGAGAAGTACTTCTGAGAACAGTCAGCTTTTCTATGCCTTTCTGTCTTGGACTAAACAAACACAGTTTCTCTTCCCTAACGTCCTTAGATCTTCTTCTATCTTAATTTCTTTGGGAACAGCGTAGTTCTTCAGAGTCACCTCTATGTTTCTTAAATTGTCCATTTTTCTCACTTTGGGATTTCTTTTTCCTAAAAAAACAATGTGAGATAAGAATTAGGAGATGTGTGCAAACATACCCATCACTGTGTTTTGTGTTCTGGATGGTCGATGAGACTCTTTTTGTATAGATGTTTACACACAACTGAGGACAACTTTCTCTGGCAATATGATCTTCATGAATAGCACAGTATTTCCTGCAGTGATAAAAGCTTTTGGACAATAGTCAAAATGAGTGATTGGAAGTCTTGTTATCAAAATGCAGAAGTCTGGTGGTGGAACATGCAACACCTTTCACAATCTTGATCAATAACCCAGTAAGAGCACTAAAACATTATGACCTCATATTTGGACCAGAAAACCCAGACAGTGGATTCAACCCGTGCCTTGATGAGTTTTGCAGGATGGATGTTTTTTAATAGCCAAATAGCATTCTGTGGAAGGAAACCTTCAATGACTTGAGCTTCCTTTATTAAAGATCTACATCTCTCTGCTTTATACAGATTTTGGATATTTTCTCTCCAAAGCTTAAAAAAAAAAAGACTAACAAAAATGTATTCATCCTAATTGGACTTTTTCCTTTGATTGTCGTCTTTTCACTCTTCTTTATTTCATATTAATGATGTGTAGGGCTATTTTAAACTTTGATAGAGTCACCTGTATCTCAATACTTGCAAAATTGTTTCTTGAACAGTAGAACTAACAAACCCCAACATTTCATGGACCATGTTACTCTTTCCTCACTGTTTTGGGGATAGCTCATATCGGTCAGAGTTAGCCTTCCTCAAAAACAAGAATGAAAACTAACCTTTAAAACAAAGGAAGTCAGAAAGGAATATTGATCAGATTTCAGATGAGGGCTGGGATGAAGGGCTAGAGTAGAAAAACTTGATCTTCCTGCCTGGTCACTTTAATGGTGTAAGACATTTATACTCCTACCTCAAAGTCCACTTAAAAGCACATTGAAGTCGGTGTAAACAACCCTATTAATGTTGATAATTAGTTTTAGATGTGAACTGAAGTGTGAGGAGGGATGAAAATTTTCCCTGGTTACTGTTACAGCTGTTGTGCTTTTAGGTAGAGATGGCTCCTGGTTAATCTATTTATTATATTAAAATGGTGAAATCTGAACATATCTTTCTCTTAGAATCTCTGTTCCTACTCTATCTGTATTCCTATACAAGCATTAAACTCATCTCTAAACTCTGCTGCTTCTCTCTCCTACCTAACTGACTGAAAACTATTTTTCTGTCTGTGCTGATTTATTTTTCCCTTTTAGCTAAATAACTTATCTTACTTTCTGTGCCTGTTAGCAGTTTTTGTCTGCTCCTTTTAATTATTTTCCAATTTTCCATGTACATCTTTACCTCTCTCCTGTAAAATTTTCTTATAACTTCTGTCCAAGTTTCTCAACTGTGTTCCACACACTTACACTACAGCCTGCAGTGCTTTCCCATGTTCAAATGTGACTCTAATGCTGCTATTTTGCTGACCCTCCAAACACTGCAGAAGTACCTGTTTTCAACAGATAAACCTCCTGGGTCACTGCATTTCTCTTCTCTTTCTCTCTCCCCCTCTGTGTATATATTTATATATATATACATACAAACTATATTTGGAATACTTATGGGAAATTTCCAAGTGGTGAAAAATATTATGATATTTTGATGAAATAGCTTTTTACTGAAATGATTCAAGTCAAACTGATATGCATTGGGAAATACGCAGTAGGGCTCTACTCTGATTTTGAAAAGATATGTTGGTCTAGGGGTGGAATAAATGCTTCTATCATCTTTTATATGTCTCGTTTACACAAACTTATGATAATGTAACTAACAACTATGATAACGTGTGTACATCCAGGCTACATTCACAGAGAACTAATTTAAAAAGTCACCTTATATCTTCTTTCTGAACAAGAAATATGTTATTTTTGTTTATCAGTATTCAAGAATATTTATTTGTCTAGAACAATGTAAGCCCTTTTGACTCTTCAAGGTCTTATTAGGGATTGGCTATAGATTCTACTGCTTCAAAATTATAAGCTCATATTACATGAACTAGGGGAGAAAATCCTGTTTTTTTTTTTCTTTTCTTTTTTCTTTTTTTTTTTTTGGTAAATGGATCAGAAAGACAACTGAACATCTTTAACTTATGCAGAAGTACGTCTTATCTGATATTTTTCCTTAGCATGGTTTGAAGTTCAGGATTTAGTTGTCTTTATTTATTTCCTGCCTTATGTTTCAAGTTGCATATGAAAAGCATTGGATGTTTGTGCCAGAACTTGGGATCTTGATAGCAGTTGCTTCCTGCTGTTGGTTTTGGATGGCTGACTGTTAACAGTAGTGGTCATTTTTTAGGCCTGTTCTATTAAGTCTCATTGTTCCGAGGATGGCCTAGCTGACATATCACCAGACTGCACTCTTAGGATTGGGAACTGGTGGTCTGCTTGATCTTAATCTTACCCAACTCTGAGAACACCAAGCTCAGGAGTGTCAGGAACTGGCTAGATCTGCCAGGGTAAAACTGTAATCCTACCCAACATTGTATTGATTTTCTGAAGCTTATCTAGGAATGTGGGATGGGAGATTTAGTGATGCCAGAGTTCCTGGGGACTTCAGGTAAGTGTCATGCAACAAAGGAGGCATTTCCTATCTTCTCCAGTTAATGATGTAAGTTACTGACACCAGCACAGCTTGACTAGCCTTTAGAGGACCTCAGGAGGGCCTTCAGTAAACAAACATCCCTTCAGTAAGCCAAGAGACAGCCAGTGCTAGCTTGCAGGTCAGAAACCAAGTAAACCTCTTAGAAAGACAGCTCAGGTTTCCCTTGCCTGGTAGCAGTGATGTCTATATCATCAGTGTTTTTCCATTACCAGGATAACTTCACCTTGCATTATACTGGTTAATGGAAAGTTGACTGTAATAGTGCCTTTATTTTTATTGTTAGAATAAGCACTTACTTCTCTACAAGCTTTTAACTGAGGATCTCTGTAGTCATCAGAAACCTCTTCCAGTGAAATAGAAAAATCTAATTACAGATTGGGAGAACGAATCACTGAGAGTGTAAGTGTTCTGCTAAAGAAAATATGGAAAGTGATGGAATCAATAACAGAACCCGGGAATGGTGGTCACCTTTTCTAATCATTTGAAACAGTCCAGGAAAGTTGAAATATTGTGCTTTATGGAACAAGTTAACACCAAGCTTTATATATTTAGGAAGAGCGTTTTAGGATATGGTGCCTGACACAGCAGGAAATTACATTCAGTGATTTTGAAGGTCCCTACCAAATTTTTCTTATGATAGGTCATTTCATTATTACCCACTAAAGACTTTCCTACACCTTTCTCTGAAGCATCCAACACTTAATTCAGAGATAGGATATTGAACTAAATGGATCACTAGTTTGATATATTGTGTCAGTTCTTATGTTCTTAGGGATGCAAACAGTATGGAGAGAATAGGTTTTCCTTACCATACACAAAGTCACCTGTAAGTATATGGTCGAATCTAACACTATTTCGTAGCTTTTCAAGAACTGAAGCAGAAATTTTCTCTGTAGAATGTAGCTCCATATAAACTATAAATGCTGTTCGCCACGTGATGCTGTATTCTTCCATGGGCAGAAATCATTTTCTTATGTGCCTATATTTGATTTCAATTAAAAGAAGACAGCTTGCTTAATCTGTCCTAAAAGTTGATATGGTGTATACCTGAGTGAACTGGCCAATTTCCCTTATACATTATTTATAAAATCCACAACTACATTCTCTCTCAGAAACTCAGAGGAAAATTCAATTTCTCTTTTAACTTATATTCTTTCATGGTTCTTGGGATATTCATTTCATATTTTCTGCTCATTTTTATAAGTGTCTTATTTATTCAAGCTCTTCATAGAGGAAAGTAATGCCATGCATTGCTGATTTTATTTCTTTGGACAGTTTACAATTTCACTTCAGAACCTAACATGTTAATTGATTCTAAATTTTCTATAAATTGTAGCCATGCATTTGGATTGTACACAGTGATGCCAGGCAGATTTTATGCAATGTCTTCTACAGCTCCACTGGAGTTTATCTAGATATGCATAACTTATCTTTCCTTCTTTCTTCTTAGCAGAGTTGTAAGGGGAATAAACTACCTCTGTCCAGGCTCCTGCCTAGGGACATTGCTAGAGACTGGAGCATAGAGACAAATTTGGGCAAGCAATCTAAGTTCTATATTCTGTCTCATAAAATTAGGGGCATTTGTCCAGGAGTATTTCCTACTGTGACATCACCTATTTCTCATTTCTCCACTCCGAACTCAGTGTTCCAAACACATAATTCTTTGACTCTTCAACCTATAGATCCTATGTAGTATAGATACTGCATATCTTATAATGAATATGTCTGTGAGCTTTATTGATCATGTCTTCAGTACATAAATGCTAAGTAACAATGAACTCTCAATGTCTCTTTCCATCAAAGTAAAACCTAGACAGAACTCAATGAGAGCAGGTTCATTGCAGCTTATTGCAAATCCTCAATCCTGATTACAGAAGTTTCTCTGAGACATTATAGGTATTGTTCTGTTTGACTTGAAACTCAACTGACAATCTGGGGTAAAGGTCTGTAAATGGGTGAGAAAGCAATTGAAGAGGTCTCTGAGTATTTTCATCAAGGTAACATTCTCTGTTTGAAATACCTTTTTCCTTTGGGACTCCTTCAGTATTTGCACATGGCATTTCCATCAACGTTTATGTCAAGAAACAAAACAAGTCATCTGCCTGTTAAATTCCAACACAATAAAAGCAAAAAGTAATAAGACTTGGTCTTTGTTATACCTTCACCTTAGGACATAAGCGAATAGCACAAAACTGTGCCAGTGGAGGGTCAGATTGGATACTGGTATGGAATCCCCAGGGCAGTGGTCATGACACCAAGCCTGCTGAAGCTCAAAAAGTGTTCGGACAGCACTCTCAGAAATGTCTTTTGATTCTTGGGTGATCTTGGTCAGGAGCTGTACTTGACGATCCTTGTGGGTCCTTTCCAACTCAGTCTATTCTATGATTCCACACAGTAATAGAATCTTACAAACCTTACTGCTTACTTAAAAAAGATGTCAGACAATTGCTTTGATCTCTTTGTTTATTGTCTTACATTATTTTAGGATAAGTTTTTATTTATTTATTAGTATTTGATAATTGCATTGTTTGCATCTAAAGGCTCTTCTGCTTTTAAAGACAATTCTGACACTATAATGTAGGATTTCCTTACATATGTAAATTATTCACTCGTACACATATAGGCCCTATTGCATGGACTGTCTGCAGCATGCATCTTCCATCACGATATTTTAAGTCTGTAATTTTTATTATATTACTTAGTATTTCTCTTAATTCCTTTCCCTAAATGAATACAGAAGGTTAAGGAAGATTTGATACATACTTCCAATGCCAAAGTGTGGCAAAAGAGGAAAGTAATTTCAACATTCACCTTCCACACCTTCTTTAAAGAGTATTTTCAATTTAGTTAAACTCTATTTTATCCATGAGCTCTGTATTGGCTCAAACATCTACCTGCTGGTGTTAAGTCACAGGATAACATTTGCTTTTCTTATTTCATGAATTTGCTTTCTCTATTTGTTCATTGTTGACCTAAGAAGGTGCTGAATGCTGAGCTTCTTACTGCCCATAAATATCATCAGTCATACTGCATGATGGTAGTCTTTGCTGTCTTGGTTTCTTAGCTTTGAAGCCCTTTTAGAATTGAATTGAAGTGCAGAATTTAAATTACAGAATCACAGAATCACAGAATTGTAGGGGTTGGAAGGGACCTCGAAAGATCATCGAGTCCAACCCCCCTGCCAANTATACAGGGGAGCCCAGAACTGGATACAGTACTCCAGCTGAGGCTTGATCAGGGCAGAGTAGAGGGGGACGATCACCTCTCCCTGATATTTATAAATATATAAATAAATATATATTCATATTTATATAAATTTATATATATATAAAAATTTATTTATATATATATATATTTAAATATTTATAAATATTTATATATTTATATATTTATTTTCAACTCTAACTGATATGTGTAACTGATATGTGGGATTCTTTTTGAGGCATCACATTTATAATGGGCATGGAAATACAGAATTTTGTGCTGTTGCTTTGTACTGGACATTACCCAACTTTTTGAAATTTTCTCCTTTTTTCTTCTCACTTTGTGATGGTGGCAGAAGATTGTACTATGATCTTTGTACACTTCTGTATTTACTCTTTTTATACTTAGAAATAAAACAGATGCACAGATAATTCTCCTTTTGATTATGTGCTGCCATTCACCTGTGAAATTTTAGAGTATATAGAGAGTACATATAATTAATGGGAAGAGTAAAATCCCTTATGGACTTTCTGAAGTTCCACTGGCTTTCATTCTTTATGTGACAATATACATTTTCTCTGGACTAAAAGCTTTTTTCAGTAGTGGGGAAAGAAAAGTCATGTGCAGTTATATGCATGTAATTTGATTTCCAGTGGTAGAAAAAAAATCAAACAAGAAAAGAAATCCCCCTCTGCAAAAGAGCAAAACAGGATGAATGACATCTTAAAACGAACCCTCTGGAGATGCATATGCAACCTTCCATGTAAGTCTCATTTACTTTGTTCTCACTTGTTGATGCCTTTCTTGTGGGATAGGATTTTTTACAATATGTGAAATTTCAGCTGTTGTTGAAAATCAGGATCAGTTTTAAACTGGCAGGCTAACAACTCAAGAAATACTGAAAAACAACAGTGAGAAATGCTGGCAACAGCCTAAACTACAGATTATTACTGTTAGCATTGACAAAAAGCCAATCCAACATGTAAAAGGATTAGAATTTTAAATTTTTAATATTTGACACAATGTTATTGCAGTAATGTCGGAATCATAGTACACATTTATGAATAAATAACAAAAACAAATATTTTCACTTAAGGTATTTGAAATATTTTCTTTCATTTTATGTGTTTGGCTGCTTGGGTATTATTTTCAGAATGGTATTGGGAATGGGAAGGTAAGGTGGTTGTCTTACTTTTATAAGCCTGAACACATAGATATACATGGAAACTAGATACACTTCTGAACCCTGAGAATGTCACAGTGTTTCTGGGAGACCTACTAAATTTGTTAAGCTGCTGTACTTCTACCACATTGCAGCTTGAGTTGCTGACCCTGGAAAACTGAAAGTATGTCTGAAGGAAGTCAATAGAAATCAATTTTTAAATGGAAACAAACACATGAAAATTACCCTAGCTCCTGTCTTTAGTTGGAAAAATCCAATTTCTGCCTTGAATTTCAGCTTTGTTCTGTTAACATTTCCTGTTTCATTCTTGTAGTGGCTGTCCTTTACAGCTGACTGGAATAAAAACAATCCTCATCACTTCACGGGTATCAAAAAGCCCAATATCCTCCCCATCATCGTAGGATGATTGCTTACATTAAAGTATCATGATCTATACCCTGTCAGTACAGCAGACTTATTCCCACAGGAGCACGTCTAAATGTACAGTTCTTCCACTTTTGGAGGTGTTTATTTTTTGGTTGCTCCCTTAGAGTCTAACTACTCTGCAGGTAATACAAAATGCAGTTCTTGGTAGTACATTCATAACACCACAACATTTCAACTTGAGTTGGACTATCTGAAGAATTGCACTGCAACAGGAGGAATTTAAACTTGCAATGGAAATAATGTAAAAATAATCAGCAACCTACAACACTTCATGTGTGATGACTCAAAAATCAAATTAAATCTCTGCTGCTCTGGGGTCAATGTACTATTATCTAACACTGATGTCAAGGGCTGATGGCTCTTCATACAGTCCTGCCAGTCAACTCTAATGTGCCCAGTCATAGGGGATGTGAAAAAAAAAAAAAAAGTGTTCTAATGTCATGGGAACAGGCAGCTCAGAACTGGCTTTCCCTCCATTAGCACTGGAATAATCAGTGGCATGGAAATAGAGGATAAGGATACTCGAACTGCTCCAGGTGAGACAGGTTGTCTGCATTTGTACTAGTAAATTCACGTGCGCCTGGGTATTGAAACCTGATAACGCTATTAAAGGACTTCAGTGTTTCTTGGCATGAATGTGGCTTGTTTCAGCTTTCAGTTTCCCATCTGGTATAGATAGGGATAGAGTCTACCTGCACAAAGGCACACTGTTCCATTCCATTTGGACTCAGAGCCCAGTAGCCCAGTTTATCAATATTGACTTATCATTTGGCCCATATGCCATCTGGAGCTGAATAAAAACCAATAAGTCCTTCCACTCAGACCTGTGCTTAAGTCCATCTGGTGCCACACTGCGCTGAAAGGAAAAAACTGGTCAGGATTTCACTCTGCTGGAGCCTTCTGCTTTAATCCATTTTATAATGCACACAGCCACAAGTGTAATACCAGCCACAAAACTTGCTTACACTCCTTTACCTGTAAAAAAGATGAATATTAGCGATGAGCTTTGAGAGTTAACAGAGAATTTAAAGCTAACAGAAACCTGAATCCTTTTTCCTATGCAGTAGCTCAGAGTGGGGGAAAGAGTGGTGTCTGTTTCCAAGGGCAACGCACTCAGTCTGCATCAATTCCAAAATGCTCTGGCAGCTCATGTTCCTTTTGTAGGGCTGGCTCTGACAATGGCAAGAATGTCTCCTATTGCACTATCCTCATCCCACTGAAAAATAAATATAAATATATATATATATTATGGAAGAATAAGGCAGCATGCTTATGAAGAAGATTGGGAGGGAAAAGCAGAATGAAGTCAGGAATAGCAAGACATCTCTTATTAACATAATGATGATACAATATGCAGAGTCCTTGGATGACTCTATCAGAATTTCTGTAGGAAAATAAAAAAGTAAAGTTTGGTTTTTTTTTTAATGACTTATTAAACTTTTAGAGGTAGTAATGTTGCTTTTCTTTTGGGAAAGAAAGTCTGTGCTTATCTACCAAGATGGTTAAGGCTGCTGCGGCTAGCAGTGCTCTGTATGAGTAACACTTACTCCTGCAACCAGGACCTTGTGCTAACCTTTTTCACAGGAGAACATTTCACACAAAGCCAGTCTTTACATTGCATGCATATCTTTCCAGATAATTTCTGCCTGATGTATTTGTCACTCTTCCGCAGTTAATAGGTGTTGCTAAATGATGCTGGCCATAGACGTCTGCTGAATGTCCTGCTTCATGACTAAGAAAAGGAATACATCATGATTTATCATAATTTCAACTTAACTGCCTGCGTAGGAGTTAGAAAGCAGTACAAGAGATTATATGCATATTCTAACAGTTCTTGAAGGAGATACTGAGTGATATAGCCAAACATTGGCACTGTGGAGGAAAAGAATTAGACACTATCTTCACCATAAATGTTAATTAACCATAACATCATAGCTGTTAACCCTCTAAGAGAGAGCGGTTAAGTTAACTCATGTCTACTGAAGGACGTCTTGGCGTAAGGCTCTGCATGAAGCTACCAGGGAATTTCTGATGCTTTGTGAGTGATTATTCTGCAGGGGTTGGTTTCTGTGTCAGAGTCCTTTACCATATTAAGGCAGAATAATTTCCCAAATGAGAGTTATGGAGTGTGTTGGATGCAAAGGTACTGATATAGAAGTGTGGGAGATTGCTGTTCAAGGTTTCCATTAAAGCATAAGTTTGATGAAGCGGGGGTGTGTATTGCTGTTGTGCATCTGTTGGAGAGGGAAGTGAAAGCCTTATGGAGCACTGGATCATGATATTGGTAGTGTTGCAGGCAATACAACAGGGAAAGGATTGCACAAGATGCTTTTGCACTCTTTTAACATGTTCATCTGGATGGGGTGTGTTTTGTCTTAACTGAAGGGATAGGGGAAGGAGAAAAGAAAGTAAAACACCAAAAGAGAAGGGAAGGGAAAGGAGGGGAATGGAAGGGACAACTTCTATGGAAAAGTAATTCAGAATTCAAACTGTGCTTTGTGATTACAAGGACTTCCATTCAAAAATGAAAGGGCAGTTAATGGTGTTACAAGAACTGGAAGACAGGGTCAGTGGGGGCTGGAGGCCGCATCTTTAGACATTTTCTAATTACCAGTCCAAAGTTAAGACTATTTTCTGAGACTAGGCACAACTTTGGAGTGAAATTATATGCACTTATAAACCAAGATCCATTCAAACTGTTTCTCACCTACTGCTACGTCTCCAAAGATTGCTAGATAATTCTATCAATGCAAAAATCTACTGAAAGTACATCTACTCTCGAATTTGCTAATCTCTCTTTCTGAATTGCATTCCTCATACTGCAAGGGGATAAGTCTCCAGTCGAAGCCAAGTTGGCATCATATAGTATAGCATGACTAATGACCTGAAATACTGTAATCATTTGTCTAACTTCAAAAGACATCAGTGAGAAGGACAAGATGAATGAAAGGCAAAGTTAACTTGTCTTGGAAATGTTGATCAGCTTATAAAAGTTTTAATAAATATGCATCTGAACTTGTTCTTTTGTGTTCTGAAATCAAAATAATGTTCCTCTGTAGAAAATAAATGCAAACCAGGAAGTTCTGTAAAAGAGAAAATGATTTATCTGACTGATATTAATTTCTGTTCCCTTTACCGGGACATACAATATATATACCTTAGAAAGTGTCACTGCTTTTCCTTGCAATTCACACAAAGATTTTCTTTTTTCAGTAAATGAGATAAGAAGGAATAATTTTAACTAAAAAGTTACCTACAGTCAAAATACGTAAAATTGTGAATTTAATAAATATTATCATCTTTTAAGCATACTTAAGAGCATTAAAATTTTGGATAAAAGAGGAACTTCGAAAGTTAACTGCTGGAAAGAATGCTATTAATGGTATAATAAACCACAATCTTAATTAAGTTCTGGTTACACATAGATACCTAAACACACTGCAAAGGGCTGTTGTGCTCTTGGATATACTATCACTTAAGAGAGACATAAAATTGAGGTGTAGACCGAATGTGATCACAATGATGGTATCGTACCCATGCAGTTGTATGGATGTTGAAGTCTTCTTGAATCATCAATTAAATGGCATTAATTACATTGCCAATCACAATCTTTATGTAATTGCAAAGTGGTAGGATGTTCGTAATTTTATTCCTAAGCTTTGCTAATGCATAGATGGTGCATCCATTGAACTTTGAGCAATTATTTACTAAATAAGGTAGGCTGAAAATAACTGATAGTAATGAGGAGAAATTAAATTGTGGGTGTTGACTTTGTGATTCTGTTCAAGAGTTTGTGCGTGACTTTGAGAAAATAACACTTAAGGTCCTTTTTAAGATGGAATTTTAGCTTGGAAATACTCAGAAGTATGCACAGAAAATGAAAGGATGCACTCTGAGAATGGGACGAGACCAGATGTCCTCTAGTGGTCCCATCCCATCAAAATTACTCTGCAGTTCTATGATGCTGAACCTGCAGACTGTCCCCTTTCCTTAGCCCATCTGGAGCCACGCAGTAGTTCAGAAGGGCCAGGCGCCTCCCTTGTGGGAAGCCAGATGGAAAGTGCTACTGATTTACAGTGAAGAAGGAAGCCCTTTTCTGTGACTTCTCACTGCGTCATTGCCCACTTTTAGTAAAATTAATTTCCTTACAAATCTGATGCTTTTGCTAAAGTCTGGGGAGAAATGAAATTTTAGGTTACTGCTAGTGGGCAATGGATTTTCATGAATGTTGTGGAAAAACGCTATATGCTTATTCTAACTTTTTCATCCTGGAAATGACTGTCCTTTAATCATCTGAATATTGTTTTGGATCCAGTTCTCAGTGTAACATCTTTCTGATAGCTGAAAAGAGAGTATAACATTTGCATTCCATACATGTAAGTAGTGAAGTTTAATTTATTTATGTCTGTTTAGATTCTTTAAATGAAAACTGAGGTGCTATAAAATTAAGAAAAAAAATTTGAGATTTTAGGAATAAAAAATCTCATTCAGAATACGTAGAGAAGTTATATTATTTAGGATTCTGTCTTGTATGAATTTATTTATTTATTCCCCAGAAAGCATCTCTTCCTGTTCTTTCTATTCCTGCTGTGTGTGAGCACTGCCTTGCTGTCTATAATTCTTAGGTCTCTGTAGGAAAAAAAAAAAAAAAAAAGGCAATTAATATTTTAAGAGGCTTTCTTGTAAAATAAAGGTTAAATCAAGGAAAAAAAAAACACAACACAAAATATAAATAAACTATGAATTTTGTTCTGGAAATGTCAGCGCCACATAAAGCCAGCATTGTAGCATTTTCAAGTTAACATTTGTGAAATTACAAGATACACACCTGACTCAAGAAGTTTTACTGTTTTATGGGCAGAAATTTAATTTTTTCTGATAAATTGATAGTGTTCCTATATTGTTAATCTCATGACTATTGTAATTATTACTAACTGCATTTGATTTTAGTATTTTGAGTGTTCTCCCTACAATGCAAAGTAAAGAGAAACTTGTAATGAGCAGTAAGCTTGATGCAGCAGGGAAAGGGATGCAACCAGAAAGGTGATACAGCCAAAGCTGTAAATTAGGGAATTACTTTTGCTCTAACACCTTAGGAACCAATACTAAGAACAGAACAATTCAATGACAGGTCATAGAGCTAAGCCCCAGAAATCCGTTTAACATGGTGAGAGACAAACCTCGTCTAAAATTAAATGAATAAAAGCAGGGAGGACATGGGGAAGCAGATGTCACAAATAAAAAAAAAAAAAAAAAAAAGTAATTTGAGTGTGAGAAACATTAAGAAAATAAACTGGAGCTTTTTCTTTGTGTAGAAACTGCTGCAGTCAGTACATGCAACCTGTTACCTGAACAATTTGCCCACCAATCCTATGAAAATGAGTATGACTCAAGAGATGAGTTTAAGTAATGTTCAGTATTTTCAAAATTGATTTTCCACAGATTTATTTATTTTGTTATGAACCATAAAGGTCTTTGGGTTGGATTTGTGAGTTCTGAGCTACTTTCATTATAGGTGTAATGTAAAATTTGCTTATCTAATCTTGACAACCATATTTGAAAATTGGGACCTTCTTGTTTGATAAACTAAAGAAAAAAATAATGTATTACTTAATAAAAGATCAAATCCTCAAAAAGCAGAACAGTAAAGTTTTTTCAAAAGATTTCATTCACATTAACCCTATGCAAATAAATTCCTTATGAATATTAATTCACAAAAATTAAAGAAAAAAACACAGATCTTTTTGCCTTGTAGGAATAGTATTTAAGGATCATAAAGTAAATTCATTTGGCCAAAAAACAGTCTTGCACTTATTCACTGTTTCCAGTGTAAACATGAAGAGGATGTTCCAACATTATTTAATAACTGAAAAATTTTCTCTTAATTTAATTTAATATTAATTTAATTTTAATGAAATCTTGGCTGTAATACGGAAAGGACAAGGATGTTCTAGCTGTACAGAAATACTATAAAGTTCACAATTCATCTAATTCATCCCTACAGTGACTCCACTGAAGTCAGCAGGGTTAGTTCTTGGGCCAAATAAAAAGTTGATGGTTTCATGCTAGACATGATTACAGTGTAATTCGAATTACACATGCATATATTTGGCCCAATAACTTTATTACCTTTCATACATAGTCAGATTTTAAAAGGATATTGTCAGGTCTGCTTATCTAAAATGAAACTTGATTTGTTTTGGATCCTTCTTGCATGAGAGGCAAAAAAGGTCTGAATACTTTGATCTGCACCCAGGTACTAAATACTGTGGTATTCAATTTCAATTAAAAAATAACAGGAAAACAAAAGATTCTTTTTTTTTCTTTGCAGAACTTGCAATAAGCCCTAGGCAAGGGTTTTGCATCCCTTCTTTCAGGTATATACGTTCTTGGATTTCCTAAGTTGATTCCAGACTCATTGTCACATTGAATCTTGCTGTCATTTGGAATAATATTCTTTTTATCCTATTTCATCAACTTTTTATCATCAAGCCTATGACAAGAGTTAGTGATTGAATGATGATGAAAGAAAAATAAGCTTGACAAGGCAGAAAGAGTGATGCCATCTCATGTAACTCCAGAGCTCTGTGGCATAGATCTCCATTTCCCAGTAGTCACCCTAAACTGTAGTTCTCTCTTTCTCTTAATGATGAAACATAGGCACTCTCAACATGAAATTCATCTGAAACATCACAGATATCTACCTTAAAATGATATGTACCACTCTGTAAAAGTACATGTTCCATCCATTGTAAAATAAATATGGACAGTAGATGAGGTGTAGATTTTGGCCCTCCAAACATCTCCCTTTTAGTTAGATGATTCCCAATATACCTTCTTGATTTAACTGTTATCATAGTACAAAATTGATATCACAGCTCCAAATCATGTAAGCCATCTCTGAGAATAATTGGAGAATATTTTTGAGAAGAAAAATTGTCATCTGATAAAGAAAGCAAACAAATTAGAGTGAGATGATGTGACCTGCTCCAGATTAGTGACAGAACCTTGGAGAAAGTTATTGTCTTGGTTCAGTATCCAATCTGTAGAAATACACTGCCATTTAGAACAAATCACTGAATACATGGGAAGGCTTGCATAACAAAAATAGTGTTACTGTGTGATGTCTTTGTTATTAATAACCCTCCCTATTTGTACAATTTTGCTACAATTGAGTAATTCTAACCATAACTAGAATTTCTCCTTCCAGGCACTGTGCATACACAGTAAGATGACTGCTGTCATGCAGACATCTGAGAAACTGTATGTGCAGTTGGGTGGACAGGAAGGAGGCACTCCTGACCAAAAAAATTTGTGAGTACCTTGGGAGACAGGAAACTGTGGATTGCACTGATCAGGTGGCATGGTGGCATCTTTACCAACTGGACATCTGGCAATAAAAAGACCTGGAAAGGAATGAGCATTGGGAGGAGCTGGAGCTTCCTTATGATGGAGAGGAGAGGACAGAGAATTTAGAAACTAGGGATATTGTGATGCGGTGATGGAATGGTTGTTGTTTGAAATTGTTGCCTTTGATTGAAGGTTTAACTGGCAAGTATAACTGTTCATTAGATTAACAGAGAAAATTATATAACAAAACATTAGGAACAGTCCAAATCCAGTTATTTACTAGACATAACTTCTTGCAATAAATATAAGAAAAACTGTATAGAAGATATAAAGAATATGAAAACAAACAATCCAGGAAATTTCACATAAATTTTCCACTCAATTTTCAAGAAAAAATAAGATTTATACCCTGACTGGTAATTACAGAGTTACATTCAGAAATCTCTGGAACTATTGACAAATGACTATAGAATATAGAGAACAGTAGGATATATATATATTAAAAGGAAGAAGAAAATAAAAATTCCATTTCAGGTACTTGATACTTACAAATCTACAAAAAGGATAGAAAGAGAGAGTGAAAAAGAAGCTCCAGCTTGTATCTTTATGAGAAGCTCAAAATGACACATAAAAGCAAGAAATACTACATAAAATATTAAGAGACTCTAATGCTGACTGGGAAAGTTTATGGACTTGGATCTGTCTGTCTTAAATCATACCCTCTAGTTATTTGTGCTTCACCTTGCCTAACTTGCATTCTCTGAGGGCAGTGAAAGTTTTTAATTCTGTTTATTTATAAAAAAATTACTAAGGAATAATTTAAACACTACATTAAGATAATAGTAATAATAATGCAAATAATCTGAGGTACTTGCGTAGAAAGAACAAGATGCTGCAGGAAGAAAGGGTTACAACAGTAGTTACAAAGATGCAGGGTTTTTTTTGTTTGTTTGCTTGCCTGCTTGCTTTTTAATGAAAACTGACATTTTCATATCTAGAGAAGTAATTATTTGGTGGTTTGTTCCTCTGTCTGTTATGAAGAGATTCGGCTTTATATTGTTATGGTTGAAACTAGCCTTTCATTACAGCTTTAATAATGATTCTCCACCTGTCGCTGCCAGCAAAATCAAGTTCACCAAAGTATCTTACTAACTTACACATATGACTAAAGGGTTTTTTGTTTCTTTTCTGTTTGTTTCTTTTCTTGGACAAAGCTGATGCACAGTAGGTAAGGTTCCTAGGATATGTGAATGCAATGAGTAAATTAATTTGCATGTGTATTCCTAGCACACAAGTATTTCACACAGCATCCAAAGACCTTCAACTCTTCACACAAACCCAAGATTTGGTGATGTTTCACACGCTTGCCTTAATTAGTTAGTGCACTAAGTGTCTGCCTGTGGGTTTACTGTTACTCAAAATATCTTAAAACCCCAGTTTATTACACCAGTACGAGTACAATAGACAGAATAGGGCTAAGCAGGGGTCATCACGCAGTTGATTAGATATCTTGAGAGAAAATATACATATGAGAGGAGATTAACCTGAACACGAGCCAAAAGAACAAAGTTGCTTATATATTTATTTATTTTCCTGGAAATAAAACAAACTAAACAAACAAAAAACCCACGAAACAAAAACAAAAACAAAAAGGCAAACAAACAAAAAAAACTTTACACATTCTGTTTCGCAAAGAAACGTGTTAATGAAAAGCAGGATTGGAGCCAAATGGAGAACACCCATGTGGCTGGAACTGTGAAGTCCTGAACAGCTATCAAATTCAACTAAAATTATGTGAGATTCTAGAAATGAGCAATGATTATTACTAATTAGTGATCTTTTAAAGGAAAGATATTGTTAAACTGGGAGTCACAAGATCAGATTTCTAAATCTGCTAAACTAAAAATTCCATACACACAAATTTTGCAAAGCTGTTGCTGAGCCATATGTTTGAGGAAGGAAAACTGAGACTAGACAACAGAATATAGGCTGGGTACGTTTGAAATTGCCCTTCTCCTTTTGCTGAGACACAGCAATGAACTTCAATATCTTCTACCAATGACCATGCCAGAAAATGGTCTTACACTTACAAACCTCCACATGGCATCTCCAGTCTATAAATCTCATGAAGTTTTTGGAACAATCAGTTCAGTCTCACAGGTACTGCAAAAACTTTTTGAAGTTGATATACATTTACTGCAATGAAAACTTGATTCGACAAAGAAATTCTGATGTTTCAATTTTTTGTTCCTAGTTCTGGAATAAAAATGAGTGCAAAAATGTTGATCTAAAAATTTTAATTTTTTACTAACTCTTGTATTTTATAATCTTTCTTATTAATTGCATTATAAAAAGGTGAAGTTATTAGAGGTTACATCACACAAATAGACAGGAAGACGGTCCTGATTTAGAATTCCTTTAATTTCACTGATTTAAAAAAAAAAAGAAAATAAGAAAATAAAAAGAGGTGTTATTGGAGTACTAGATAAGGAAATTGGATTAAGCAATTTAGTTCAGATAAAGCAACTCAAAACAAAACAATAGCAGATTCAGGACCCAGCTATCACAATTTCTTCTCAGTGTTCTGTGTTCAAATAAAATTTTTTTATTTATTTATAATCTAAGTTAGCATTTCTGACGTATGTCCAAGCCTAAACAGGTCTCTCCATTCCCACTGGGGACTGAATGCACTGCCAGCTCTATCCTCCGTCATCTTGCAGAGCCCCGTGACATAAATCACACCGGGATAGAAAGAGATCTTTCCTGTGGACCCTGTAATACACAGAGTTACCTTTTTAATGCAAAATGGTGTTTCTGAGTAACAGAGATTTGTGGAAGAGGGGAAAAAAAAATACCCAACAAAATAGGAGACAAGGTACAACCCCATTTTGTAAACTGAAAGGACTTCAGCTAATGCTCCATAAAAACTGGCTTAATATACAGTTATTACAAAGCTTCAGTTTTTTGACAGATTAAGTGCTATTAAATCACTTTGCTCTGAAGGCACTAAAAGGTCACAAGATGAATTAGTTCAAGCCGTCTTAGCTTACTCCTCAGCACATTGCTCCACTAGGAAGAGAAGGGGGTGAAAAAAAAGAAAACTGAACTGAAAATTATGACCCTTTAAATGTCTACAGGATGCGAAGCTGTGAAGAATGACAGTGCCTTGTCACAAGCAGGCAGATGGGCTTTTATCAGCTTGCAGGGCAATTTTCTTTTCTTTTTATTTTTTCTTTCTCTTTTATCCCTGTCCTTTTTTTTTTCCTTTTTTTTTCTCCTTCCCTTTTGATAGAGTTTGATCTGTAATGTTGCATTCTGCCCTTTAGGAAAAATTTTCCAGTTGAAAAGATCAGCAGGCATAACCTAACCTACTGCTTAGAACATGTACTCTTGGATGCAGTATTTTTTTTAACAATACAGATGGAGCATACACTTTTTTAAGTGGCTACTTAAATAGGAAAGAAAATGTTCCTTCTGTGGGTGTTTCATATGCATTTTGTTAATGTTGGTATCTCATGACTTGTGACATTTATTTTTCTGTTTTTCTTAAGTCATTTAGACATCGAAACCAAAGACTGTAGGCATGTGTTGTTTCCAATACTGTCTTCTCCATACAGATTGATAACTCTGCCCTCAGTGAAGTTATTCCAGTCTTACAAGGTCAGTGTGAATAGGATCAAAACTGAATCACTTATGAAGTTTTCGTTAAGTCTCTGGTGCATTTTTGGCTTTGGTCACAGCAGAAATGTCCACTACCCTCGGGATTTTTACGCTGTCTCTGCTTGGGGCTTAATTTCAACCCAGAAAGCAGAAAAATTTAGTAAAGAACACTTTGTCCTTAATTCACCCCACTGAAGTCTAAAGGTTGTCGATCACACATTGTATTTCTCTCTCCAGAGCATGAAAACAGTGGGGAATCTTTACATTCAATAGGCTATGAGCTGCATTACTTTGGCACAATTGATGAAGAAGATACATCAGTGACCTTAGCATTTTGGATTTCTTTACATTTTTATGGATGAATGTCACGACTGTCTCATCTTTTCAATGCTGATTCTTTTCCTTTATCATCCTGATTTCTACTTTTCTTCCATTCTATGTACCTAAAATTTTTTTCCTACTCCTCACTTATGACTGTTGTGCTCTTCAGCTATGACAATGTTAATTCTCTTTATGTTCACCACCTTCTTTTTATAATGCAGAACAACCTTGACTAAGCAAGGTACTTACAGATGTTCCAAACTTTAAGTATATGAATAGTGAGGATAAAGTCAACTGAAGTCATTGCGCCTTAAATTTTGACATTTTACTTTGTTGTGTTGGGTCTTCCCATGTATTAAACCTGTTGGTATGACAGAGCCTCTCCCTCAAACCCCTTCTTGATCTTCTGAATTGATCTTTATCACAAATAGAGGAGTAATCATGTAAACAAAGAATTGCTGAACACTAAGTCTGAAAAATAAAAACATAAGGGTTGTTTAAATGAAGTAGTCCATCCAGCATCAGTTCACACTTCAAAACGCAGCCCAAGTACTCAAGTAAGTAAATTTCCATCATCTTCAGGTGAAGATATTTGTAATAGGCGTGCATCAGTTTTGTAAGAATGAAGATGAGATCAAGGACAATACAAGACTATTGAAAACATGGACACATAAAGTCTTAGTCTCTAAATCCAGCTGCACTATCTATCATGCTACAATCTGATTCAAGTTTCCAGTAAAAAGAATTCATATTGACAGACATTTTCTCCCTTACGGAAACAACTCCATCGTAAATCCTATTCACATATCTACAAAGATCAGAGCTTTGTTCATATACAAAAAAAAAAAAAAGAAAAAAAAAAAGAACTTTGCTAATGAAGATTTGGGAGTTTGACTCTCTTTTTCATGACAAACATGAATCCTCATGTAAAACTAAGGATTTTCCACTAAAATTTTAAATGTTATTTGAAAATCATTGCTTAACAGCCAAACTGCCTTCCAAAACAAACAAAAAGCTGTATTTGGACTTGAAGTATAAGGGATCTGAATGCATGCACCATAGGGAGGACATATTTTGAACTACCATGCTAATTAAAAATTAAAAACAATTGTTTCCTATCTCCTGAAAGTTTTTTGCTTTGTTTTGTTTGAAAGACTTCATGGATTCTCCTAGTGAAGGAAGGAATATTAAGGAATACTTTGTGACAAAACTATAACTTACTATATTGAAGCAACATTAAACTCCTCATTCTAAATATATTTATGTCTTTTACATGGAAAAGCATAAACATATTAATGAATTAAAATTTTAATACAAGACCAGAAATGGCACCTGACATTGAATAAAGACTACCAGATTGTTATCATAAATACCTTGTAAGTCTGATATAAACAAAATCTGGGGATGAACAAGCTAAATAAATTATAATGGGCAGTGGCAGCACACTGCTGAAGAACATTGCCTATACTGATGTAATTGGACTCTCAGTATGGTTAATTTGTCCAGTCAATGTGTTAATGTAGTTGTATTGCTCCTTGCTCCCATCCTAAATCATCACAGTTACCAAATGTGGGAGAATGTAAGTTGCACATCTGTGCTCTTACTGCTACATTGAAAAACCTGCTAATGTCAATATTAGCTGTTTCTCTGCTCATCTCTTTAGCTGACGAGAGGTGAGATGGGGTAAGAAGTGGAAATTGCTGAAGCTAATGGAAGGCTGAGGAGAAAAAAAAGATGTTATAACAAGAAAAATAAAAGGCTAAGAGACAGAGAAAAGGAAGAGAGAGAAAGAAAAAAGAAGGATATTCCATGTGGCAATAAATTGGTTAACAAAAGCCCAGAATCAAAGAGGACTCTGACCATATTCTAGCCTTGACCTTTGTGCACTGCCATCAACAGATCTTTTCTTACAGTCAGGAGTGATATTACTGTCTTCAGTTTATAATCTTGTTCACAGACTTGTATAAAAGTACCTTGATTCATCTGTCCAGAAAGTTTGATAGCCATCTCCTGTGAGAATTAAGAAGGAAAACCTGGAGTAGCCATCCTCCCTTGTCATTTATGAAGAGCCCAATTTAATTGCACAAGGTGAGTGAAGAACAAAAAAGCAAAGATGAAATTCAAAATCCTCAAATTAAAAACAAAATTAAAACCCCTAAGAGGCTTCTATGGTATTTTTTCCATGACTTTTTCATCACTGAAGATGACAAGAGGAATTAAAATCCGTAGAAAAGCAAAATTCCTCCATGTCTTACAAAAAAAAAAATTCAAGTAAAGAGTGTACCTTGTTAAAGATACATTAAAGGTACATTAAAGCCAGCAAGACCATCATATAGTTATTCATTATAGTATAAAAACCATGAAAATAAAATTTATTTCAATTCAAGGTTTATTTCTTACCCTGTCAGTATTATTTAAGTCTGAAGTTGTTCTATTCTTTCCATATTTCTCTTCCTAATCACTGATACAGAAATTCCGAATTTTGACAAACATTCAGTTGCTGTTTTAATCCGCCTTGGGGAAAAGGTTTTAGCAAGTAAAATTAAGCTTATTTAAACATTTTTGCTCTTTAAATGAATTCTGTTTCTTAACAATGGACAGAAGTTCTCTGACTACAGGAAAGATGTATTTTCTCATTAATGCTGTGAATATTTGACACAGTATTTTTCAGCACAGAACTCTTAGGTGAATGTTAGTCAATAAAGAAGGTTTCTGGAAGGTTATATCCAGGCTTGTATACAAACTGCCAACTATGTTTAAAAAAGATCAACATGATATCCTGTCAGTGATTACAGTGCAGCAAAGCAACATATGTGAGGCTATGTGTAACCATGGAAAATCATTGAGCTAGGGATACAGAAAGGAAAATTAAAAAAAGCTTTTGGAGCTTAAAGTGTCTGATTTCTTCAGGTGAGAGCTGTAGAGAAACCTAGTGACAAAACCACTTGAACTGGCAATATCATTTCATATGCACTGAACAATGAATTGCAGCAGCATTCTCTTAACTGGGATGCATTCACATAATCTACCCTCAAGGATGAGTTTTATCAACACGCTGAGTTAACCACAACAGCTCATCCAGAAATGACATTGTCATATATGATAGGAGTCTTATGGGTCTTACACAAAGAATAATCTTCCCCTGTAGCCATTGGAAAATAAAGAGTATTTCAGGTTGTGTTTCAGTGTACCTAAACCGGTAGCTACTCTGAATCATCCCCAGTAAGGAGCCTACATCTCTGCATTGATAGAAATGTGGTCTCAGAAATTAATTTCCACTAGATTTAGCCTTCGTCAATATAAATCTAATCTGACAGCAATATGAACGCATCGGTATCTTTATCCACATAAGTTACTTAATACTGAATGAAGAACATTAGCAGCTCAGATAGATCTTTTTAAAGCCAATATTATTTCTTTGTTTGATTGATTTGTTTTTCTAAAGCTTCAATATAAAGAAAATAAGTGAGAAAAAATAACATTTCCATTGAGAAGATATTTTCTGGGGATTCCCAATTTAACTCAATAATCTTCTTTTTGTAAGCTTTGAGACTTGTTTATTTTCTTCCTCCTTCTCTCTCATATTCATATCTTTATAGGTTTATATCCAATCTTTTCTGTTTTTTTTTTCCTTTATTTCATTTCGCATCCCCTTCTTCCTTTAGTTTTCACCAAATTTTTTATCAATACTTTTCATTGCTTTCCCAACTACATAACAAAAAAAAAAAAAAGATGAAAAAAAAACAAGATTATTTTCTCATGCTACGGTCATTTGCTATGCAAATATAATTCCTAATTAGATGTTAAGTTCTCTGAAGGTTCATGTATTTGAGGAGTACATTATTTAACTCCAATCTTGATTTAGCCCTCCAGATCTAACTGTAAACAGCAATTCCTAGGCACTCATCCTATCATAGGTCTATAGACAACAAACAGATATTTCTGCTACCAGCAAGGAATGATACACATGGAAAAAGAGGGGAGCTGGCAAAATCTCTTTATACTGCGCATCCTAAGCTACTTCCTAAGATGTATACAATACCAAGCAAATAGATTGCTTAACATTGCTATCAAAACAGTGTGTACTCATGAGACAGTAAATATATATTCATTTCAATGGAGTATCAAAATAAAGTTTTCTTTGTTTCTTTAGGAGAAAGATAACCATGAAAAAATCTTTGTTTTCCGTGCAATCCTAGGTACTATTGTAGTCTATGGGAATTGAGAGAACCTTGTGCCTCATGGCTACGGAAGTTTTTTATTTGTTTTATCTTGCCCTTCTGCTCTGTTTTTTTGCCTGTCTCTATATTTTGCAGCTGTTGGTAGGATGTTAATGTGTTATGACACAGTTACCAAATAACAAAGGAAAAAAGTGATTCATTTTGAAGATCAGACCTGTCATATAATTGTACAGTGACTATAACAAATCAAAATAAATTATTCTTTAAGATATATATTTGCATTATATTTTAAGCGTGCATGAGCGTGTGTGGGCATGTGTGTTGGGAACGATATAATAAAATTAAATTTGATTTTTGAGAAACTGGTAGTTGACATATTTCAAAGATAAATTATTTCAAATAGCTTATTTTTTGACAAGGCAGCTCAGCAGTCCGTCCCTGCATGTCCCTGCATGATCTCCCCCCTTCCCTGCATGTCTCGTTTGCCTGTGTCTAAAACATCTGGGTCTACCATTACTCACACATATACACACATGCACACATACATATTTCTCCTGAGGAAAGACTTCAACTTTGTGGCAAAACTGAAGAAAGCATGTCAGGAGGCTGACGGAAAAATAGCAGCTACTTTCCTACAATTGTTTTTGGACTCTGTCCAAAATTCACTTTCACTGCTTTTTACTCATGACATATTTTCCCTGTGGAATTAAAGATTTTTTTATTTTTTTACTTTTAAACAACTAGCAGATTTTAGGTTGTGCACCTCCATTGCTAGTCTAGGAGTCCGGGATTCAAAGAGCGGTGACTCTATATTCATGTCAATATTAAATAAGCATGGTATTTAAAGACAACTGTGGGCAAATTTTTTCTTTTGATGCTATCTTGGGATTTTTTTTTAAAGGATTTTATATAAGACATCAAATAGTTATGAGAAATGTGGCTGTGCTTTTTATAACACAAGAAAGGTTAAGAGCAGAAATCTTTATAGACATTGTAAGAAGTTCCAGGGGAACAGAAAGCTCTGTGGACTCAGAAGATGGATTTCACCTTCAAGACAAGGATTCAAGATCACCAGAGGAATCTCAAAGTAACAAACGTTTTTATCTCAGCTCAGTTCTTCGGGGCTTTGTATGTGTGTCTGTATGAGCGTGTGTTTCTCAGAAAAAACTACATTTTGCATCTAATCTAAAGAGGTTAGTTCCCTATAGATTAAAATGAAAATGGCATGGAAAATGCATCTTCTCCGTAGTTTGAACTCATTCAAAATTTCTGGGAAAACTCATCTGCTTCCAGATATCTCAGCTTCATGAACTACTTTTAATTGGCCTTCATGCAGCTTCTGAGTGTCTAGCTGTTCAGGCTGCTCCCACTCTCCCATACTGCATGGATAAGCATCCATTGAGAATGCACTGTAGTGAAGATGGATTTGAGCTTTTCTGAAAGGAAGAGAAAGATGAAAAGAAGCCTTTAGGTGTATAGGCAGGCCTAGGGAAAAGAAGGGATCTGTGGAGAGGAATTTACAGCGCAGTGAGTTGACACCATTAAAAGAGAAAGGTAGAGCAGGGTCAGTTCATGTCAGAGTTATGGCATCTTGGAAGTAGGCTGTTGGTCTCAAGACAGATGACACAGTAAGGCCAGGCACTGTATATAGTGTCTATATGCACTGTTTAAATAATAGACATTGAAAGAAAGTTGGTCTGGAAGAGAATAGAAAGAGTACTTGAGTCTACCTGTGAAGCAGGTATGGAGCAGGAGTAGCCTTAATAAAAAACAGGACAAAAAGAAATTGCCACTAAGCAAGACTGTTGCCAGCAACAGGAAAGTCAATGATAGTACAAAGTTCATTATTTAGCCATTTTGCAGCCTAGAAAATTTCAAACTAGGAGATATATGTACATGACAGCAAACGAATGCAAATGACTGACTGTACCAGAAGATATTCTTTTTCCTTACCTTATTCTTATCTTTCATTAAACTCTTCAGTGAATCAGAGATAAGATAAACATTGAGGAATGGAGAAGAGAGCTGGAAACCAAGTACTAGCAGACCAAAATTGGATCTCACAAATTAGAACTCTGAATACTTAGATGAACATGTAAAGTTCAATGCACTAGAAATCCACTGCATCATGGTGCAACCATGTTCAAATATGAGAAGGACATTTAGTATGTGATACACTACATGAACAAATACATTATGTATAGTTGAAGAGCCCAGTTCAGTTGTCCACATATAGGCATCTGATGCCATTTGACATATCCCAGGTTATTCTGCTTGGTCTCCAACAGGCACTGTTGCAGATATCCCACAAATGCTGCGTCATACGTAGTGGTGATATTTGAATATTTTGGATATTCTAAGTTATCACTAGTAAATATTTATGTTCAGGCTACTGAACAAATATAAATATATAACCTTCTGGACTGATGTCTAACTCAGGTATTAAATACCAATATTTACATGTAGAATAAATTTCAACTGTAGTTATGGAGATCTAGAGAGGTATTAAAGTGACAAAATGCACAACTGCTATGAGATAAACTGGATTACTCTCTATACACTGCTGACTGCATTCATTAGACCTTAGAGAAACAATGTGTGTAAGTAGACTTACATAGACTATACTATCAGAAGCCCCTGACGTTCTAACTAGTATCTGACTACTAAATGTGATATAATAGTGTAGCTCACATGGTGCTAGAAACTTGTATAAACAGCTGAATCAACTCTCAAATGACCGAATAGTCAGGTTGACCTACCAAATGTTGACTGCAAGTGTATAATTGAAAGTGAACAATCACCAAAAACCAAAGAGCTTTGTCAAGAAATGATGCCTGTTTGTGGCTTTGGAAAATTATATTACTTCATACTAACAAAATAATCTTCATTCCCTGATTATGAATGCAAGCTGTGCTTAATAATCAAAACACAATTTTTTCACAATTTGTGTAGTGTCAGAGGCAATATTAAGTTGAAAAGAAAGATGATCTGCAGGTTATCATTCTTACCCTGGGACTTAGGAAATAGAAGTTTAATTGCCAGTTCTGCCACAGATTCTCATATCACACTTATTACTTATATTACTGTAGACTTTAATAGACCAAGTCACATAGTGGTTTAAATCTCTTCTCCTCTAATTTTATAACTCTAGAAAATAAGATTTTTTGTTTTTATTTTTTCCGTGTTTATTATGTCTATTTTGTTTGCAAAGCCCTTTGAATGGGCTCCATCTCAATTCCCAGCTACCCAAAGAGTTGCGTTATTTTGTTTTAGTGGTGCCAGTCACCCTTCCTTGGACATCGTAAGGTAGTGCAGTTACATTTATACTGAAGCAATTTGTCCATATATAACAGCAGTGTTTTTCTGATTCAGAAGCAAAAACGTCATTATAGCCTCTCTTGTTATGCATTATGCGATACTTTTTAAAGTTCCGTCCAGTTTGCATGTGACATCTTATTTTCTGCACACACAACGAAAATTTCAAAAAATATCTCCAGAAAACACCACAGTTCTTTTCAAGTTCTGAAGACTTTCTTTCCTATGTATAATAGCATATGCTCTTGCTGTTATGTTCTCATTCACTTCATTGAATGAACCTACTTTACTCAAAGAAGTAAAAATGAGCATCCTTAGTAAAATATGTTCAGTTCTATCCCAGTAGCTCTTTCCCAGGAAAGAATGCTGCAGAGGAATATGTAGTCTACCTTCAACTTGCTTCGAGACGGAGCAGGTGCTGGTTTTGTGCAGGTTGCATGATGAGTTGGATCGCTATACCCCATGAGAGAAGTTCTTGTGTTTCAGAGATGTATATTTTAAGATCACCAGAAAGAATGTAAGAGACATTTATTTTTTCACTTTCTGGGACAAATGCAAATGGATCTACTAAAGAAAAAATGTAGGATAATACCAATCTACTAGAAATAATACTCTGTGATATATACTGACAAAAGAATGGTTAAATGGATGCATTTCAGAGATAAAAAGAAAGCAGTAACTCTGAAATATTACAGTTGTTGACACAATATAATGCAGATGTTGGCAAAATACTGTGTTCCTGGGGAGAAGTGAATCAGTCCACACACCACCTGACCATGTTACACCATGGAAACCTTTGGAGTGCATTCAGTACAGCAAGCACAGCACTGTTCTAGCTGATTAAGTTGCACCCTGTATTTCAGGCTCTCAAGGCCACGAGACAGAGATGCCAATTTTAACAAAAAGGTTTTTCTGCAGGAAGGAAGCAGGGTATTATTATATATTACATTTCTTGACAAGACAACTGGAAAAAGTGCTTACATTCTCCCTGCCAGCTTCTTGGATGTGTATAATAATAAAAGAACGTGGAGAATTTTTTTTTTGTCTGCAGAGCATATAGGAACAATGGGGCACTTTCTTCTGTGTAATGAAACCCCTTTGTATCATGTTTTAAAATAATCTTTTGGTACCATAAAGTGAAATAAGAAAAAGATGGAAATCATCTTGGGTGACACTCAAGATTTTGCATCAGGTAGCTTTGTCTAGATGGATATTTGAACAAAGCTATGTCCATCCCTTGGGCTGAGAGGATATCTCGATTTATGTGGAAGGTGCAGATGAAGGGATGCCATGCATATTTCAGCTATTGAAATTTTGTAAAAACTTCAAAATGTTTCTATTCTTCATGCAGAGTGGAACTGACAGTTATGATACTGTCCCAGATGGCAGGAAACCTCCTCTTGCAAATGACCATTCACACAGGAGGAAGTGTAATAGGAAAGATGACTAAAGATTTCCTTCTAACCTTCAGGCAGCATTTGTAAAAACATTATACCAAAAATCAAATTCAACTCCATTTCTTTCTGTTGTCGATGAGGACCTCAATAGTTCTGCTGTTGCCAGGAGCAGTACAGGAATTGATGTTCGTCTTCCAGTTTGGTGCAAATCTTCTAAATTTTGTTTCCTATATCTTAAAGGTGTATTTCAAGTATATTGTCATGTGATTGTTTTCAACAGTAAGGGATAAGAAAGTGAACTTGAAATGTGAAATATGGATTTTTTTTGTAACTCACGCTTCCAAGAGCTAAAATCTGATCAGTAAGATGAGTTAGAGTAGATATTGAGCTAACTCAGCTATCGTTGCACACTCACTTTCAAAGTTTTCAAGGAGTTTACAAAAAAGATATCACAAAATTATCAAAAGATAAAGGAGGTAAACATTTTAGTTATAATTTTAAAGTATATGTTTTCTTGTAAATTAGAGCTTGAAATTTTAATTTTCAAAATGTACTTCTTCGTCTGTGTCATGTTTTATAAATGACCTCACTGACAGATTAGGAATCAGATACTGTAAATTCTCTTTTAAAATAACTCACAAAATTCTCTGTTTATATAGACTTCTACAGCGCCCAGTATATGGTAAACATGCAATAAAAAAAAAAAATCTAACAAATTAATAATAAACATCGCTCACGGTGTTCTCTAAACCTCAAAAACACTCTGGCCTATAACAATCCATTTTCCTCTGGCAACTGTTGCACTAGCGATGCATTTGATCACACTGAAAGAACAGATTACTTTTCTGACTTTTTTTTTTTTTTTTTGCTGTAGTTGTTGTTTTTTTTTGGTAATAACTAGCATTGCTACCGTTTCAGTGGTGCATTACTGTAATACTTCGTCAAAATAATGCCTGTCAGAAATTTGCATTCTATCAGAATTTTTTTATATTTCTTTCAAATGACAAGAAATAAAGCCCAGTTTATAGAATTCCTCAGTGATAGTTACATAATCATGGACATCACAGAGTCAGTGTGACTACCAGACCTTCACTAGGTTATTGCAGCACATCACTGTAAAGGGGCAACATTATTTTAAAGAGTTGCTAAAGTTAAATTCTTAAATTCTGAGAACCTTTTTGAGGTTTCATATTCCTAAGACTTTTTTAAGAACATAAGAACCATACTGATTTTTCTTCTCATTATAAACAGGTTCTTCAAGAAAAGTAGAAAGGTTTTGCCCTAATACTCTTTCAACTTCAGCTCTTTTCTGGGTAGAGACTTTACAACCTGGACATAGTTTCTGTGTATTTAGGAATCATTAGTGGATTTTTTTTCCATTGACTTGAAAATAATTATCTTCAATATGTTGAAACTTTTATTATCCACACCCTCTTTTGAATAGGAATTCCATAGATCTGCTCACGACATGTTGTCACTACTGTGTGAAGAATGAACTTCTCCACATTTCAAGTCCTCGTCTTGATAGATTTCCTTGATTGCATTAACTATCTTTTTTGAAGACATAATGAACAATTAAGACTTGTTTATCACCATCAAAACTTTCATGACTTTGAGGGCCTCTGTCATATCCCCTCTGTATGATGCTTTTTGAATGTTAAAAAAGTTATCTCAGTTTTTCACAGCACCAAAAAAAATTAAACTATATCTTTTACCACTTTTTAGCCATTCATGAATCTTTTACCTTGTTCTCATCCTTATTGTTATGAGTGCAGTAGAGATATAGACAGTATTCAGGGTGTTGTTGAGCCGTCTTTCTTTCCAGAGGTCTAAATAATTTTTCTGTTTTATTCTCTATTATTTCCCAATGATCTCTAGTGTTAGATTTACTTTTTGACCACAGCTGAGCCCTGCGCAGACATTTTCTCAAAACTTACTATCAAAACACCTAGGTTTCATACTTGAATGGTAATCATCTTGGAAGAGTGGCATTTAAGAACCTACATTTAACCTATATTCAAATGATAAAATACTCTACCTAACTCGAGTGAAAATCTGTGGGGAAGGTTTCTATTAGCATAAAACCACAAAAGTGTCAATGACACCTGAAGTTGCTGCAGTATACATGACAAGAGATATCTTGGATAATCCAAGCAGCCTAGGAGATTCTGGATCCTGGATGTTAGTTATATCTAACCTTTTCTTAGCTGAGAAACTTAACCAGACATTCATATCACTGTCTGACAGAAAGTCTTTGAATTCAGTATAATTTCAATAAATAAAAATAAAAACAAAAATATTAAATATTTTTTTAAAAATCTAAGAAATTATAAATAAATGTAACAGCAGGTAGCCAGATAAAGAAAACCTAAGTATTAAGACCTCCTGACCTTCAAGTGTAAAACTCCATATTTTCTCCAGGGAAATAACTTAATCCACAAAGAAGAGGCAGAGGAACAGGGATTGAGTGACAGTGTATGTATTTCTCTCCCTCCTCACAGCTGGAGGAGGATAGGATCTGTTGAACATATGCAAAATAAATAATAAATGAAGTAATGAAAATACACACATATATATGCATACACACTTTTAGTTATGTCTATCTATCATGTATATGCATCAAACAAGAAATAGATACTATAGACCACTGGAGACTCATCTAATTTGAAATCAAAATAAACTCTCTTCCATCTCCAACACAGAAGTCCATTGATGTGCATAACTATGTCTAATACATTTAAAACTAACCTCAGGAGGTGGCTTTTCATGGCTACTCTAGGTATATTGTGGAGGCTTAAAACTCCTGCAAACAAGAAATCAACTAGGGAATATTTAGGACGTGAGATCAAAGGATCTGTTGCATTAAAAATCCAGAAGGAAAATCTGAAGCAGTCTTCAATCACTGATATCTATGTCTAGCCATTTAATGCAATGTAAGGAGACAGTACAGCATACAGAACTATAGCCATAACTATAATTAGGTACAGATGCAGATATAAAAATATTATGAGTTTCCCTGTAGATATTCTTGGAGAACAAACATGGATCAGATTGCTTGGTTTTGCTTAACAGAAGCTTTGAAAATATCCAAGTATAAATAATGATGTTTTGTCCTTGAGATGCCATTAGTAGATCCCGGTACTGTTGAAGAAAACATCCTACAGGTCAGAGACTGATTAGATTCACTAATCCTAATATTAAACATCTCCTAACATAATGGAAAAGGCTTACAAGGAACAGGCTTCTCCACAGTGTGAAACAGGAAGGAACCAATTTCTCTCCACGGATGGAAATAGGTGTATGTTTCTATGTGAGTCTCCTTCCCTGAATTTAGATGCCACTCAACACTGAATAGATTCCAGTAGCAACTGGTACAAGAGTTGATGATTATAATAGCTAAAATACCATGAATATTGATCTTAGGACAATATCATCAAAGCAAACCCAATTCTACAAAATCTGAGGACCCCCAAAATCAATAGCAAAGAATGCACAGGTGAGACTGCGAGGATGTGTGGTTACAGCATCTGTGAATTTCCAGATTGCTTTTGAATGCCTGTTTAAAATATGTTTTTGTTACAAACACTGATTGGATTCAATGTAAGTATAATGAGATAAAATGTTCTAGCCTGTAATATACAGGAGGTCAGACTCACTGCTTTAATGCTTCTCCGGTATTCTCTACAAATATATGAATGCAAGAAAAATTAATCAATATTAGGGGAAAATGCTACATAACAACTATAATTGACCAGTCAATTTCTGTTGTAAATGTCTTCGCAGATTTGCACTTTGTAAAACAATTTCTCACAATGCATTGTAAGTGAGCCAGCGTAGCCTTTTCTCCTACTTCCAGTACACACATTAGTGCTTGCCTCCTGATACTTTTCTGAGGCTTTGGTAGTTTTACCACTGAGCTCAATGATGTCAAAGAAAGTCTGGTGAACAGAACGTTCGAAAATGATGGCCTTGATCAGTTAATGTTTCTGAAGCCCATTAAGATTTGTGAACTGAATTTTTCCATGAGGACAAGAAATTAATATAGATTAATATATTAAAGGGTGTGTACTTTTGCTAACTAATAAGATTATTTGAGTAGATAGGCTACATTCTTGCCTATCTTTCCTCATATTTTTCTTTCTTCAGACTTCCTTTAAAATTCAAGAAGCCAAAGTCACGTAGAGCTACTGAATTGCAACATATTCCTGATATATGTGGTAGTTCAGACTAGCAAATTGATCATGGAACAAATATTACTTGAACAAAACTTCGTTAAAGGACTGTAAAATTTCACTGCACATGACTGTTTCAGAAGCAGGTTAATATTAGTAATCACACAACCACAGAATCATAGATTCATTGAGGTTAGAAAAGATCTCTAAGATCATTTAGTCCAACTGTCAACCCATCAATGCCATGCCCACTAAACCATATCCTTAAGTGCCACATCTACTCTTTTGTTGAAAATCTCCAGGGACAGTGATTCCACCACCAACCTGGGCAGCCCATGGCAACAAACTACCACTCTTTCAGAGAAAATAAATTTCCTAATACCTAACCTGAACCTCCCCTGGCACAATTTGAGGCCATTCGCTCTAGTCCTATCACTAGTTACCCAGGAGAAGAGGATGACCCCTATCTCACTACAACCTCTTTTCAGGTAGTTGTAGAGTGCAATAAGGTCTCCCCTGAGCCTCCTCTTCTCCAGATTAAACAATTCCAGTTCCCTCAGCCGCTCCTCATAAGACTTGTGCTCCAGACCCCTCACCAGCTTTGCTGCCGTTCCCTGGACAGGCTCCAGCATCTCACATTACATTTCTTGTAATGAGGGGCCCAAAACTGAACATAACACTTGAGGTGAAGCCACATCAGTACCAAGTTACCAACTACAGAGGGACAATTGCCTCCTTGCGCCTGCTAACTACGCTGTTTCTGATACTAGCCAGGATACCATTGGCCTTGGCCACCTGAGCACACTGCTTGCACATGATCATCCATCTGTTGACTAACACCTACAGATCCTTATCCACCACACAGTCTTCCAGCCACTCTGCTCCAAGCCTGAAGCATTGCATGGCGTTGTCGAGACAAAAGTGCAGGACCCAGTACTTGGTCTTGTTAAAGCTCATAAAATTAGCTTCAGATCCTTGAGCCAGTCTGTCCAGATCCCTCTGTAGGGCCTTCCTGCCCTCAGGCAGATCAACACTTCCTCCCAGCTTGTCATCTGCAAGCTTTCTGAGGATGCATTCAATCTGCTCATCCAGATAATCAGAAAGGATATTAAACAGGGCTGGCATCAACACTGACCTCCGGGGAACACCATAAGTGACTGGTCACTAGCTAGGTATAACACCATTCACCATCACTGTCTGAGCTTGGCCCTCTAGACAATTTTTTACCCAGTAAAGAGTATACCTGTCCAAGTTGCAGGCTACCAGCTTTCCAGAAGAACACTGTGGGAGACAGAGTGAAAGGCTTTACAAAAGTCTAAGTAGATTACAGACTTTCCCTCATCCACCACGTGCAGGTCACCTGGTCATAGAAGGAGAAAGAAGATCATCCTAGTTAAACTTGACCAGCCTTTTATGAACCTATGCTGGCTAGACCTGACACCCTGCCTGTCCTGCACTTGCTGTGTCATCACACTCAAGATGATCTGGTCCATAACCTTCCCTGGCATCGACATCAGGCTGACAAGCCTGTACTTCCCTGAATCCTCATTCTGACCCTTTCTGATGATGGATCTCAGATTAGCAAGCCCTGATACATATATATGTTTATGTTGATATTTGTTTACAATTATTTATACATATGTATATATACATATAATATTTCTATGTATTTTCAAGTAAATTCAGCTGACATACATGAGCGTACCTTACAGAAACTGAAGATCAAATCCACTTGTTACATTACTATTAAGTCCATTTAATAGATTAAGACACCAAAATGACTGTAAAGATTCTACAACAGAGCCATTAAATAAATAAATAGATAAATAAATAAATAATTAGCAATGTGATTGTTTACTTTTCTTCTAGTTATAAGCTATACCAGGTTCTCACAGGATGACAGAATGATAATATGTATTCTTCCACAGTACAGCATATCACTTTTCACTTTTTTTGAATTCCATCCTCACAGTATTTTGGACCTCCGGTACAAAATCTTATATATAATTAAGACTACTGATCTGTGAAATAATAGCAGCACAGGGTCATTTACATCTGGAAACTGAATAAATTTAAATTCTTAAAATACCTCTGGAATATGCAAACTTTCACCACTTGTACAAAATCAGCTGCAACACTTCAGCCAGCTGCTATAGATAGAAGCTCATTCTTTGAGGACACATCTCTAAGAGTTCAGTCTGACTTCCTATTCAGAGTAATTTACACAAAGACAGAAAAAACTTTGAAAATATGGCCAGACATTGGAATCTGCAAAACTCTTGAGGATGCTCATCACTGTTGACAACCTACCTGAACACAATCTTTTGTCATTGCCTTGATTACCACAGAAATACAGGTAAGAAAAACACTGAGTCATGAAAATGACTGAGTCAGTCATCCAGCTCACAATTAAAAGAGGCAGATAAAACTTGGTAAAACAGTCTTGCATTAGACCAAATCACTAAAGCCACCAAAGTAAACTAAGAGAGAAAAAACAAAGGGCACATTGACATCATGTACATATTGTAAAGATTCTTGAAGGTCAGAGCATGCTCTTTTACTTCTTAGTGACATATAATGCCAATATTTGTCAGACTTTGATGAAGACCAAAGCCCAGGCAGAAAAAAATGCACTGCATGACATTTGTTCTCAGACCTCTTTCTTTGAGTCTTTATTGTAGACCCCAGCTATGATCAGTTTATAGCAAAAAAGGAAAATAGTCTGGGTTTGGCACTATAAGGCAGAGAGTGGGCTTCCTACTGTTGTAGGGTAGTGAATTACAATCACTGGTGAATGACATAATCACACAAAAACTAAAAGTAATATCCTTATGTAAACATAAAAATAAATGGCAGGCTTGATTTCAGTGCATTGTAGTCTGAAAATCAACTAGAAAGCCAATTACTGATTTTATGAAGACATTTGAATTTCATGTTGATAGAACGTAATGAGAAAATTGAAGAATTACATTTTAACAGGTTACATGAATGTAATAGAATTCTGAAGTCTTTGTCTATCTACAAATCTTCAGGACGCAAGTCCTGATATAAATACTAATACATTTAAAGTTGTATTTTTTTGAATTTTATTTTTTTTCTTGTTCTTTTTTACTTTTTCTTTCCTTCTTTTCTTTTTTCTGTTTTTCTTTCTCTTTTTTACTTTTTATTTCACTCTTTCTCTGACAATTTCCACCTCTGACAAGGTGGAAAGAAAATAATGTGAGATAAAAGAAAATAAAATCAAAATGAATAGAGGACATAAAATCCCTCCTCTATCCAGCAGAGCAGAGATATGGAAGCTTAATTCTACTGTATATATGTAATTCTAATGTATATATGCAATTCTACAGAGCAAAACTGTAAACTTTCTAGAAAGTTAACAAAGCTTCTGTTTTAACCACATACACAGTCCCGAGTAACTGGAAAAAGGGAAAGATCAGTCCCATTATCAAAAAGGTAAGGAAGGAGGACCCTGGGGAACTACAGACTGGTGAGGCTTATCTCCACGCCTGGGAATATCATGGAACAAATCCTCCCGGAAGCTATGATAAGGCATATGCGAGATAAAGATGTAATCCAAGACAGCTGTTATGGGCAGATCATGCCTGATCAATGTGGTGGCCTTCTATAATGGAATAACTGCATCAGTGCATATATGAAGATGTCATCTACCTGGAACTCTGCAAAGCCACATCCTCATCTCTGAATTACAAAGATACATATTTGAAGGGTGGATTATTCAGTGGATAAACTTTTGGATGTGGTCAACTGCTCAATGCCCAAGTGAAGGCTGCTGATGAGTGGTATCCCCCAGGGGTCTATCTTGGGGTTTGTGCTCTTCAACAACTTTATCAACGACAGACAGTGGGATTGAGTGTACACCCTCAGCAAGTTTGTGGATGACACTACGTTGAGTGGTACAGTTGATGCAACACAAGGAAGGGGTGACATCCAAAGGGGTCTGGATATGTTTGAAAAGTGAGTTCATGTGAACCAAATGAGGTTCAAGAAGGCCACATGTTGCACCTGCATCAGGATAATCCCAAACGCGTACAGGCTGAGAGAAAAACTCCTTAAGAGCAGACCTGTTGAGTAGGAATTGGGTGCTCTGGTGCCTGAAAGGCTTGACATGAGACAGCTGTGTGCTCTTGCAGCTCGGAAGGCCAATTGTATCCTGGACTACATCAAAAGAAGAGTGGCCAGGTGGGAGAGGCAGGGGATTGTCCCTCTCTGCTCTGCCCTCGTGAAGCCCCATCTGGAGCACTGCATCCAGGCCTGAGTCCCCCAGCACAAGAAAGACGTGAAGCTGTTGGAGAAGATCCAGAGGAGTCCACAAAGATGATCAGAGAGGGCTGGAGCACCTCTCCTACGATGAAAGGTTGAGGAAGCTGATCTTGTTCAGTCAGGAGAAGAGAATGTTCCAGGGAGACCCCCTTGCAGCTTTCCAGTCCTTGAGGGGAGCTTGTAAAGAGAAGGGAGAATCATTTTTGCATGGGGATATAGTGATAGGATGAGAGATTTAGTATAAATATTAAGAATAAATTTTGTTCTCAGAAGAAGCCAATGCACTGGAACAGTTTATCTAGAGAAGCTGTGGATAGCTCATAACTGGAGGTGTTAAAGTCCAGGTTGTATGGGACCAGGGAAAACCTGATCTAGTGGGTGGCAACTCTGTCCACAGCAAGTGGATTCAAATTAGATATCTTTAAGCTCCCTTCCTACCTAAGCCATTCTACTGTATGATTTCTAGTTATTTCAACACAAAGATGAATCTCCATCTAATTTAACAAAAATCGAAGTGAACACCTTCTCAATTAAAATAAAATAATACATTATTTTTTTAAAAGAAATACTTCACTTGAAATTGATAAAGATGTGTTTTTATTTACTTTTTACTGTAAAATAATTGTAGCAGAAAGGCTGTTGAGGGTTACCTCAAAAATAATGGATATGTGAGAACCGAATGTTAATACAATTTTCAAATCTAACAGAAAGATTTGTGAATGGTTTATTTCACAAACTGACATCGAAATCTTCTGTTTTAGATCCTCCTTGATGATAGATAGAGTATTTTTCATAACTGTAAAAACTATTATCAGAAATAATATTATCTCAGAAAGCAAATCTAAATGACTTTATTTTCCATTTTAAATTCAATCTTGAAAAATTCTACATATATGTCCACCATATATAACAACCCTTCAATCCAAAAAGGAACAAATCATGTTAGAAATTGTAAGACACACACTGACTTCAAAACACGCTTTTTTGATAGCTTGATGTTGCAAGTTCCCTGCCATTTACATTTTCTCAATATTTCATGATTCTTGGGTCTTTAGTTAGGGTTTCATTTTGAAAATGAAGAACAAGACACTTTAAAAATGCTATATAACATATTTACTGTCTGGTGTATGGTAAATGGTTTTAATTATTGCTGGTAATTAAAACTCATGTCTACCTCCTATCTTCAGACTCAGTTTTGGTAAGTGCATTAAAACATCTCTAACAGCCGGACAGGCATGTGTGATGGTGATGGTAAACTTTCCAGGTTAATCTCATTTCATCATGAACCATGATCAGAATTTTAACATTTTAGTTTAAAAATGACTTGCAAGCATGGTAACTTGTAACTGACTGGTGTCACTCACAGATGCATTGTTTGCCCCCTGCTTTCTCTGCCTAGCATTAAAATTTTCCTTTCAACCTTTGAAGCCACACAGAGTCATTCATTACCTTTCGGATGCCACACCAGTTTAATCACATTGATAGAGGGCTATGCAATCAAAGTGACAGTTCAATGATGATTTGCATCAAGCCTGACTCATTACTTTGTGAAGAATTTGGCATGCCAATCAATGGAAAATGATGTGCAGTCCCTCGAAAAATGACAGTAATCCATTTTCCACCAATTGGCAAGAGAAGTCCTTGACAGACTAACAAGTTAGACCCAAAGCCAAATTTTATTTGGCATGTTTCTCACTTTGCTACCATTTTGCTAATCTTAAGGGTATTTATCTAAGCAACAACTTTTTTTCTTTAATGCTAAAATTCTCATATCCCTCAGGATTTAGTTTGCTTTCTGGGAAAGCCTTTGAAAGTACGAATATCCTTGTAGTCCTGTTGAATTCTGTCATTACATCAAATACTTCCAAATAACATCTTCAGTTGATAATGCCTTGATAACACTAATATATTTTTACATCGATAACATTGTTGAATAGCATCTTTGTCTAATTCCCTGAGTGATGACATTTTTCCTTCTGCGGAAAGGTGCATGTAAAAATGTGCACAGCCATCCAGAACGTGTCTTGTCTTTCATGTTGCTGTCATCACTGCTGAAACACACTACCCACTTCCTCATTGTACTAACATCCACTGTTTGGTAACCATAAATGTTCAGCAAGTGGTGATGAATATCAGTGGGTGCAATGTTTTCCACATCGAAGAATTCAATGACACACCTTTGCTCCATACACATTTCCATGTTAGACACTATTTTGTCAGACTGCCCCTCTGCTGCCATCTGTCATGCAGCAACAAAATGTAAGAGAATATTGGTGGGAAGGTTCAACCTCCACTGTCGCGTCATCAATGTCTGCTTCTGATGTCATGGGCCAAAATAATACAATAGGAGGCATTGCTTTCAGAGCAGTCCTCATACATGCTCCCATTTCTGTACTGGCACTTCAGTCTTGGTCATGAAAATATTTTTGAGGCTATACTGATTAAGAAGCTAATCTAATAAATAGATTTGCTTTTATTGTATTGTATTTTATTTCTTTAGATGTTGCAAGTTTTTCAGATGAATCTGCCTGAGCTTGTTCTTAGCTCAACAAATAGTCACAGTAGTGCAATTAATAGGGTAATTCATTGTTGTATTGGAGCAAGAAGAACTGACAGTGGAATGGAAACAATATTAATGCTGAAGTGAAATTTAAGCTTAGATGACATATCTAAGTATATATTCTGAGATTAGTTTCACTCAGAAATCCTTTCTTTCATTTTTTTAGTGAATATACATATTTATTTTCATATCAACAGATATAGTATTTATTTATGCAGATGTTAAGCCTAAAATGGAAAACAATATTCTGTCATTTATATGGGAAAATGATATAGTAAAATCTGTCCATTACAAAGAAAACACTGTGTATACGCATATGCAGTCAACAAAAGGAACTACATGCACTCAAAATATAATATTTGTTTACATCTCTGACTGATCGTTAAAGCAGTGAGATTTTATTTCCTACTTGTATTCACTTGCTGTCATCGGATCACGTCTTTTTTTGAGATGTAGTATTTTTAGGCTCTACAGGGATGATTTTAAAATAAATACTTACAGGCAGCTTCACAAAACAAGTGAGTAAGGCAAAAAAATCCTCATCCTTTTACCAATTGTAGACAGTTATTGCCACAACCCAACATAAATAATAGATAATAGTCTGAGTTTTGCATTTTAGATTTGATATATGTATCAACAAATATTATGAAGGAGAGTAACTGGAAAATTTTTTAAAGAAATTGGAAAAATGTATTAAACATTTAAAAAATTTTAGCATTTATACATAACAAAAGTGGAAAAAGAAGGAGCATTTACAAGCTTACTAGTATTTTAATCCCAAATATGGATGGCTAAATGAAAATTTTGATGCTGAACCTTTTTGCAAGAAACTAAACAGAGGTTCAATAATCTTTCCAGGTCCATGGTAGTTTATTTTGTTGTTTTGTTTGTTTGTATCTTTGCTTTGTTGTTGTTTTGTCTTTTTTGTTCTTTTATTTTTGTTTTGCTTTTGTTTACTTTTTTTTTTTTTCCCAGGAAGGTGGTAAGTGCTATTCTCAGAGGTACCTCAGAACCAATCATGTGTAACAGTTATAAAAATGCACATACACCTTTACTGTTGACAGTTCTGTTTCAAGTATCTTCTTTGCCCTGAATTTCCGTTTTCCACATTCCAGCTATCTGCAGTGTTACTGGGCATTTAAGACACTTTCTCGCATATTACGGTTTCTTTCTTTCTTCACAAAAAATAAAATAAAATAAAATAAAATAAAATAAAATAAAATAAAATAAAATAAAATAAAATAAAAAATCTTCAAGATTCCTTCTATTTCCTTGTTAAAAATTTTGAAAATATCTTCAGGGCAGAAAGCTGTTTCTTACCCAGCTCTTCATATGGATTTATTCAGATACATAGGTCCACTCTGAAGGGATTTGACTTATCTATCATTGGAGATAAATAATACTGCAAGGATCTTATGGTATAAACAAGCCAGATAAACGAAAGAAGGAAATATTATCCCTACATACTAAATGAGTGATTGAAAAAAGGAGCTTGCCTAAGGAAATTTGTCTGAGTGCTGAACTTCAATCTTTTCATCCAAAATCGTGATTCAAGATTTCCAGCAGAAAACTGTCATCCCTCATGCAAAGCCTGTAAACTTAGTTTTGGTATTGAGATTAATTTTTTAAAACCAAAATTAAAAGAACCAATCTATTCTACTCAGTCTACGACATTATAAAGCTGAACTCTGGTTTTACATGTTGAACGTATGGCATTGTCACTGATCCAACTTAAACACTTGTTGTTTAGCCTCCTTACTAAATGATCATATCTTAGTACAGAAATAAGAGATAATGTTTATTGGATGAGGGATAGCATTCATTAAATCTGAAGAACTTTGTCAGATTTGAGAAGGTTCTGTATTTCACATTCTGTTATGTTAGCATGGGGATGCATCATAGAGAACCTACAAATGCATACATCTGACTGAAATCAGGAAAGGAAAAAAAAATATGTAAAAGTCGTATTTTATAATTTTCTTTAATTCTTTGTATAGTCCAACGTTTATTCAGAGATCTATCATCTCCATATTTTTGGTTACATTTGCAAGTATTTTTTTCATTTTCAAGGTCTGAAATGCAAAGTAACAGGTAGCAATGGAGTAGTCAAGGGGAGAACGTGAACTACGTTGTTCCTTGTTTAGAAAGTAAGCAGTTTTATTACAAACTGTTTTATACACTTAGCCAGAATATTTTTGTATTGTCTTTGTTTCTCCTCTCTAAAAGGACGTTGACAGGAAGAATCCTCTTAATCCAGTGCTTTAGAATTCTACTGTTCATAAAGTTATGGCTCATTTTATATTAAGGAAATAAATGGTGACAAATGAACTACAAGGTTGTAAATCAATTGAGTACTTCTGCTGATATCTATCTCAGGGACACTACAGAACAACAATGTTAACAGAATGTGGATGAAAATACAGAATATTTGCCACTAATAATTCATATTTTCCATCTCCAGCCTGAGAAATATTTGAAGTGCAGTGCTCTGTCAGCATAATTATTTGATATTTTTGTGAGTCATTATCACAAAAGTAGTGCTGTTCATATACAGATTGCATGAACTTTCAAAACTCCCAGTGCCTTAAAACAACACAAAACAGGAGCAAGATTGTCTTCTTTTTTTTTTCCCTCCTTGAAAGAGGAAAGTCTCGTAATATAGTGGAATTGGCCTCCCAGAGAAAATAGAGTTGTAATATTTCTTGGCTGTGAGTGAAATCCAAATCGTATTGCCTATTATCACATCCATATAGGTGGGAACCTATACTCCTCTGACTGTGTATTACTACAGATACTTCTGTAGCTTCTCCTCACAGAAGGAGATCCAGAACTTAAACTATTCAAAAAATGCATTGTAATCATTAACAGTGAATGAATGTAACTGTATATTCTCACTTCAGCTGTAGCTGACTCCATGAAGCTTTAAACAATGTCCTATTCTTTCCAAAGGTTTGTGCAAGACAAGTGTTTTAAAGGCACTGATTTCAGAGGGCAAAGTCAGATAATCTAACTGATGTTGTACTAATTCCAGATACACAAAAACATACTGAAGGCTGGGATACCAGAATAGATTGTTGTCTTCAAAAGGACTTCAGTGCTCCAAGGAAATTGAAGCTGTAAAACAGAATATCTTGTTAATGTGACTTTGGTTTATATTCAGAGTAAATTTCCTTTTGTTCTATCATTGTTATACATTTCATTTGGTAAAATCAGTCATGCACCTACTGGTAGATGAAGATGAAAATTATGTTTAAAAATGGAGGATTAAATAAGAAAATAAAAATTTACACAGAGTCAATAGTAAAATAATAAGAATAAACTAATTAAATAAAAGCCAATAAGAGAGTTTTAAAACATAATTGGAGTTTAATAAACACAGCTTATGCCCACATCTTTTCAATCACTTGAACACTAATGTGATCTTTGAATTAAAATGTGTAATTGGATGAGAACAAATCCAACCTTATCGTGACTCCATTAACATTGAGTGTCATACTGTATAGGCATTGACAAGAATACGCATATCTACCACAGGCAGGAACATAAATTCCACAATGGGCCAAATGTCACTGTCTCTTTTTCATTAGCTGGTGATAGGTCTAGGTATGAGCAATTGTAGACCTCAAAGAAACCTGGAAGAAATCAGTCGCTATGCCCTCGCAGAAATCTGAGGAAATGCAGAATGCTTAAGTAATATATTAATCTGAAAAATGGTGGCAAAGCTGTGAACTGACCCTGACTCTGCTACCTGTCGTCTGCCTTCTTAAACACAGGACAACCTGTCTGCTCTCTTGGTACCCAGGACGGCTTCTCCCTACCTGTTTGCCTTAGCTATTTAGTTAGCTGAGCTGGCAGCAGTCAGACTGTCTTTGTTGTGTTTGTACAGTGCATGGCAGAAAATGGCCCCTCTTAGAGACGGTTTTGTGGGTGAAGCACAAGTGATGTCAACAATATTAATAATAATGCTAATAACAGACTGAAAAGAAGTGATGTAAATACTTGCTTTAGGAGCAGTGACAGTATATGCTATGGATGGAGCTAAGCATTTGGATAAGGAAAAGGAGATACTTGAAAGGTGATTTTCAAAGCATAAAAAGGTGTTCTCCCTGCCGAGCTAGGTCACGACAAACCACACACAATTGGTAAACACCCTGTGAGTTCACCAAATGGTACTTGCTGTAAATCTCTACATCCCATTCAAATTTGAGATTCTCTTTAGAGTTTGGGCCACTGCTTTTGGTGCTTCAGTTTCCCTATCTATAAGAAGTTAACCACGCTCTCCATATGCAGACAAAAATAAGAAATTATTTTCTATCAAGCTTGAGCAGTGGGCATAGGAGAGCCTCATGAGGTTCAACAAATCAAAGTGCAAGGTCTTGCACCTGGGCTGCGGCAACCCCCACTATATATTCAAGCTGGGGAATGAAAGGATAGAACACAGCCCTGCTGAAAAGGACTTGGGGGTACTGGTGGATGGCAAGCTGGGCATGAGTCAGCAGTGTGCCATCACAGCCAACAAAGCCAACAGAATTCTGGGCTGCATCAAAAGAAGTGTGGCCAGCAGGTCGAGGGAGGTGATCTTACCACTCTCCTCTGCACTGGTAAGACCTCACCTGGAGAACTGCATCCAGATGTGGAGTCCTCAGCACAGGAGAGACATGGACCTGTTGGAGCACGTCCAGAGGAGGGCCATAAAAATGATCCAGGGAATGCAACATCTCCCCTGTGAAGACTGGCTGAGAAAGCTGGGGCAATTCAGCCTGGAGAAGAGAAGGCTCTGAGGTGACCTGATAGCTGCCTTTCAATATCTAAAGGGGAGCTAAAAGAAAGAGTGGGACAGACTCTTTAGCAGAGTCTATAGGGATAGGACGAGGGGGGATGGCTTTAAACTGAAAGAGAGGAAATTTAGGTTAGATTTAAGGAAAAAGTTTTTTTACAGTAAGGGTGGTGAAGCACTGGAACAGGTTGCCCAGAGAGGTGGCAGAAGCCCCATCCCTGGAGACATTCAGCTCTGAGCAACCTGATCTAGCTATAGATGTCCCTGTACATTTCAGGAGTTGGACTAGATGACCTTTAAAGGTCCCTTCCAACTGTAAGGATTCTATGATTCTACGATTTTGTAAATGACTGTATGAGTGTGGCCTGTTTAGTATAAAATGTTATAAACAGGAAAAAATTGACTTATAATTTACCATCAAAGTAAACTAATCTTTTAAAATTGCATTCAATTACTTCTTGATGAGTAAAGCTCCTTTTTCCATCCCCATCTCTGGATCCTCATCCTTCTCATATCAAAATGCATTCTCATTTTCTTACTATGGAGCTTTAAAAATAATCTGGGGAGTCATAAAAACTATCCCTCTCCACAGATTCAACAGTGAGCCTAATAGAAAACAATTATCTTGAACAATGAAAAGATTCAATAACATTTGGGACATTCGTATTTTTATCAAAGAGATGCACGATGCCATTGCAAAGTCCTGTGCAAGCCAGCATACCTGAGTGCTTGTAGTAACTGTTTTGCACTCACTTTATGCCATCAAAGATTAGAAATCATTTGTGGCACAAACTTTTTTGAAAGCAAAGCCAACAACAGAAATAGGAGAGGTTTACCTACTATGCTCTGTTGTTCTGATGTACTGTAGTTTCCATGATACACTCTTAATAAAACAAAAAGGAATCTTCCAATGAAAATATCTCCCCATTTTATAATGTAAAATACAAGCAATTTTATCAGCATTAACACTGATTGGCTCCCATTAGCCTCTTGCCTTCTAATAAAATTTATGATACCTTTCAGAAGCTCAATTTGATAGAAAGTGAAGTGATTACACCCTGCTTAGATATCTCTCCAGCATCTATTCCAACAATAATGCGGTAATTTTATGCATGAAATAGCACAATTGGCATAAATAGTTATAATACTGAGTGCTGTCTAAGGAACCTGGCTGCTGGAAAATTAGAAAGAGCTTCACACTTTTGAAACAGGTAATTAGGATTTCTCTCCATGCTCATAGGAGGCAGACTGGAGTTTCATTTTATATTTCATGTTTCATTAAAATATATGTGTTAAAAATAAATGTTGAATTTAAAGCAGTACATGTTATGAAAATTAAAGGTACAGCACTACTGCAGAAAGTAGTGTAAAATAGGCCTTTTTAACTTCTAATTTTGGATCTGCCAAGAGTTTTAACACTTTCTGACAGATAAATCAGGCTTTCACTCTTTTCAGAGCATTTAATTCAGCAATAGATGCATATGGCTGTGGTCAGCAAGATGAAGTGTAGAGTTATGCCTCCAAATGAGTCAGAATTTGAATTTGTGCCTGCTCAGAAAAGTGGATGGGTAATGATACAGGAAGCACTTTCAAATTAGTGGTGGCAGGGTACATCTCCCTGTCCTACATCCTATTTAACATATCCCGAACCATCTATCATGTTCTTCACTTGTTATCCCAACCAGCAAAGTACCCATATTTTTGGGTTATTCCCATCAATGATCCTATTTAGCCCTTGATTCAAGACAAGATTTCAGTCTTGTTGTATCAAAACCTGCCAACGTATTGTGGTTAAGCAAGAAACTTAAAAATATTAGCAACTTGATGCTAGGGAGTAAATGGAAAATAACAGCTTGAATTCAACATTTACTGAATTTGAGAAATAAATCACTATATTTAACTAATATAGCTTAGAAAACTGCTTCTTTCTGAAAATTTTCTTGGCACTTCACAGATTTCTTTATTTTCTTTGAACTTAATGATGGTCAACATCTTCAACTAGAGGAATTAGCAAAGACAATCTGGTTTCAAAAAATCAAGAAAGCACTTTCAGGTAAACAGTTTGTGAATTGAGCAAAAATCAATCAGTAGCTTCAATTTCTCTTGGAAGAGAGGAAAAAGTTCCTGTCAGTCACAGAAATCCACACATTTTATCTCAAAATGTTGACATCTTTAGAAATGTCATTTCATGATGGAATATGGCTATACTATTAATTTCCATGGAAAACAAGCAACAAAAAAACAGTCAAAATCAAACAATACTCAGACTCATTCAGGATGAAGGCAAATGTGAATACTTCAGTTAATCTGTATGAAATGCGTATTTTGACTCAAAATTCCTTTTCTTTTTTCTTGCACATTCTCTAAAATTTGAACATTTCAATATATTTACATGTGATTTTATTTTTTCTTCTTTTTTCCTTGGCTATCATGTTCCTATTTTGTGAGAATAGCATTAGCTATAATCTCAATGAAAAACAAGCAAGTTGGGAATGACTGAGTCTCAATTATCACTTAGCCCCACAAAATCAAAACCTATTCATACCATTCAAGAGCTTCACTTTTGTGAGTGTGCAAGGCACATTTCAATAGACTGACTGGAAGGAAATGTTTCTTAGTTGTAAAATTTCTTTCTGTGTGTAGGCAAGGATTTTTTTTTTTAATTCAGGAAAACTTTAGTAAAGAAGGAAAATTGCCATATTTATTGTAATAGACAAGGAGAAAGTACTCTCTAAAGAAACTGTCAGTGATGGGGAAACTTTACTTTCATTTTCTTCTCTGCACTCAAAATCTGAAAATTCCAAATAAAATTAAGTACCTGTTGTACGAAGAAAAAGTCAATGCATTTAAATCAATGATAAAACTGCTTCAGTTCCACTGAAGAGGGAATAGCTCTTCTGCTAGCAATTACAATCAAGAAGACACTTACCTAAACTGTTCTTGGTCAGTAGAATTTGAAAGAAATTTATTAAAACAATATTAAACTACAAAGAAAAGGAGAATTTCTATCTGTGCCTTTATGCACATGCTTGCCTAAGGGCTGGTAAATAATTATACAGTAAGAACCAACTGACTTTGAGAATACAGGCAGCATTTCATGATGTTGGACCAAAATCCTCTCACAAATTATGCCTTTCGCTTTTAGTGCCTGAAATTTAAAATTTGATTGCTATTGTTCTCTCACTGTCTTTAAGGTCCAAATGGAGAATGGTGAAGATAAGACATTGAATGTTAATATGAGCAGAAACAAATAGATGAACAACCTGCACAAAACAAACAACTTTAAAATAATACAAAGGAAAAGTATAAAATGCTGGTCAGGTATTTTTCATGCATGTAGCAATATAGAGCAAGAGCTGTTTTTTCTTTCACAGTGAAGATAAATTTTTGAAGATAAACTTTGAAGATAAACACAGTGAAGGTCAAACTTTGATGACATTAACGAACAATAGTGCATTTTTCAAACTTTTCCCTTTGCTTTCTTGGCTGTTATTTTATTATTGTCATTACTTTTGTACTTCTCTTTCTGTCACAGATGCTTCAGCACTGATTTCATCAGTTCTTGGTTGTACGGAACAGCTTGATGTGCTGGAGCTGGGCACATGGAACATCTGTGCTTTGGTCTCTGCAGCTTGGCTTAGAGGGAGACAAAGTTTCCTCTGTATATTATAGGTTGTACTCCAGACACACACTCTGTCCTACCTGGGACTCAGCCAGCTTTCATTTAATGTACGGTACCTTTTGGTAACCTGCCACAAAGGGAGACTCTAGAGATTACATGACAGAGAACTGAATTATTTCTAGGGAATAAATTATTCAAAAGATCTAGCCTTTGTTCCCAAACTGTTTCTGATTAAAATGAATGTGATAGTTACACTTAAGTATTTACCAAATAGTTTATACAAACAAATCACAGCCTATGAATAGTTTGTGAATTATTCACTTCAGCTGGTCATTATCTGTTACTCAAAAAACTGTGTTGTGTCCCTGAAATCATATGTTCCCTGATTAGATGACTAAAACATTGCATCTTTCTGCTCTCCAAGTGGATACTGAAATCTTTGGAAGAAGGGAATAGCACATAATGAGTAACAAAGAACAAGCTGGTGGTGCAGCAGCACACTAATGTTTGGGTAACATAGCTGACTAACAACTGCCTTCCCTCCTCTCCTGTTTCCTGCCTTTGCCCATCTGCAGTCACCAAAATTTGTCATATTTACCACTCATTTGAGGGCTGCACAAACGTGAATGTGTGCACTTGAAGCACATTTGCATCTGAAATGCTGCAGCATTTTGGGGCTAATACTTGCAATTCTGACTTTGTGCATTTCCAACAGAGCTGTAAATGTGTAGCTGTGCAATGCAGCATGGCCATAACTATATTGTTTTTATTGTTGCTGCTATTGTAAATGAAATTTTTCTTCATTAAAGTATTCTTTCTCTTCCTGTTCAATTAACTCTATACCAATAATTATTCTTACATGGTTAGTATTTTTAATTTACTAACGATAAATTCTTGACTTAATATGCATATATACACATGCATATATGTGAACATACAGATATATATGTTTATACATACTTATTTATGCAGACGTCAAGTGATTCCTGTTTGTCTATAAACAAGATTTTGAGCATAACACAGTTCAGAGTATATCTCATAACAAATTGTCTTTTAGTTATACCAGGGGTCATGGATCTACATGAAAGTGAGAAATGGCACAACTGATGATGAGTACATATTCAGTCAGGAGCATTGGGTGAAGGGAGATAGAGCCATTGCTTTTATAGTTTTTCATTGGCTTAAACTGGCTATGAAGCTCATCTTTCAGGCAGTGATAAACAGTAGCAACTGTTGGTGTGAAAGTGTGTTGCTCTCAAAATCTTGTTTATTGGCACACAGGAAACACATCTCAAATAAAAAGCCAAGAGTTTATTGTTAGTATAATAAAATCTTGAGTGCATAATCATTATTAGTCTTGATCTTATTAGAGTGGAGAGAATACTTCTGTGCTGAAAAAGTTATAATAATAATGAACTTGCAACTGTCAGACACATAGCTTCCATTTTATTCACATTTTCGTAGTTATGTGTTCACACACCGGGATTTCTTTGCAAGAAGAATGACCTTCATGTAAAGGGATTCTTCTTCTTGACTTGAGGATCTATTTATTTGAATTCATTCGTACACACTTGCTCACATATTTTTACATCTTATTTTGCCTTTCTTGGTCTGCAGCTCTACGTCCAAATATATATGATATATTTTACATATCTAAAATATTATTAGTTTTGTTACCCCCAAAGCTAATTTCAACTAGTTCTAGGTCTGTGACTCTTTGACTTGCCACAGCTGAATTGTTTATAGATGAGATCTCCAATACAAACATAAACAGAAGTAAAAAAAAATTAGCCATAGCCATATAGTTATTAGAAAAATTGCATTTACAGCTAAAACCAATTAAAACAAAGCTACAGACAGGTCAAGAAAAAAATCAGAGCTAACCTAACAAGCCTCAGCCCTGAAGTTTGATTCTGAGTCTTCTTGGACTGACAGATTATGTGCTTTGGATGGCTGGAAATTAGTGGCGCTCCATTAACAGGTCTACAAGGATGTTTTACTCCCACCACTGTCGCTGTAGGGTTAAGGAAACTGGATAATAGCTTTGTTCTAAAGAGAAATGTTGGAAGAGAAGGTGATACAACAAAAAATGATATTCGCCTTTACCTGAACTGGCTACAAAACTATGAAGCCAAGGAAATCTCTTGTCCCAAAGAGGGCAGGGCAAACACAAGATTGTCTTGTTCCTGCTACTCCACATTGTCAAAGAGGAAAGAAAACTCATCCTGGACAACATGAAAGCAGAACTTGTCTATAAACCAGCCTGAGCAGAACAATTCTCATGACAATGTGAATGAAAGAGCAGGGTTCAATAAATACACAAATTTTTCAAGTGACTTTCCCCTGACTGTTTCTTACAGAAGAGATTATTCTTAAGGAACATTCTCTGAACAGATGTGAAATAAAATCTCTAGAAATAATAACAGACATGGCAGGAGATGTTTTTTTCCTTAGACTTTCCTGTTTAATTTTAAACACTGGACCTAAACAAATGGAAAACTGTAAAACACAGTAGAGTGAATTCAGCTTGCGATACAGTGTATCCAGTTGAAACTTCAGGTGTAGCTCATATCTGTAGAGAATTTTTCATATGGATGTGATGCTGTGCGCTCTGGCTTTCAGAGCACTGCACATTTCCAGGGGTTCTCTGTAAGGAATAAGGGGTTGGATTTGATTTCTATAGCTTCTACTTCTCTCTCCCATCTTGGCTCTAGCCCACAATGCTGTGCAAAAAAAGGATGCAACCTCACATCCAGATTCATCTTGCATTCACTCTTGTCTCCTTCTGCTATTGGAGAGGCACATGCCTCTTCCTTCAGCAGCCGGTGGGCTCATGTGGTGCAATGTGCAAACTGACTCTCTCTTTCATTTTCCTTTTGCTAACCTTAATAACTTTTCCAGACTTCTCCACACACTGGCAATGGATACCATAGAAATGCCTGTCAGCACATAAAATAAGCAAACGCTTGGGGTGTCCTAAAGTTTCGTAAAGCAATGTCTGAGATGCCAGTGGGGTTGCTCCTGAGTTAGGCAGAAATTATTATAAACTCAACAATAGAGCTTATACACAACTCTGGATGAGGAACAGGAACCCGAGCAGGTTGCTGGCCATCTGAATTTACTTGCTGAGTTATTTCCCTAGATAGAGTCTTCAGTCACAGCCTGGCAGCTGCCTCAAGCACTGCCAGAAAAGTCATACCCCTTTACTAGCATAACTAATGCCACTGACGAGGATCTGCAGATATGGAAATAATTCAACTTCATATGAAATTTCAACATGCCATCATTTAGGCTTTCCAGCCATCAATGCTTATGAGAACAGTTACTTGCAGACGCTCTCCTCTCATGTCTGCAAAGGGCAGAAAAAGTGAACTCTCACATCACCTTTTCCATCCTTCAGTCTGCAGTACATCATATCTAAAATGAAAGGGCACAGGAATATAATCGTTCTGAAACTGCTTTTAGGGCTAAAATCAAACAGAAAAACAAATAAAAAGACCAATAATTAAAAAAAAAAAAAATCAGGGCTCAAATGGAACAGAAATGTGTCTGATAAACTACTTCAAAGAGGCAATTGAAAGCCTTTTAAAGAGAAGCCTCTGCGGTAAAAATACTTTGCTAGATCAGAGAAGGGGGGATTCCTACCTTAAAACTTAAAAAAAATAGAATTTCACACTGGTTTATTCTTTTTATGTAAATTATACTGTAAAAGAACTTTAGCCCCTCCCATGTCTCTGACAGACAGTGTACCACCTAACCTACCATGTCTGTCAGCTGCAGTGACAAAAGCCATTTGTTTCCAGAGAAAATTTAAAACTCTGTGAATGGTCCTAATTGTGACAGATCGGAGTGGACCTGACCCTAGGTACTGATCAGTTGATGCCCTGAAGCATGAGAATACATAGATCTTGTCATTTGTATCGCAGCTAGCAAAACTGCAGTTGTTCTTTTTCATCTAAAAATGTGCTGAGCTTCCCTTATTCAGACTGCATGCCCTTTATGCTGATGCCTTGGGCAGGCTGTATCTGCATTTCTGAGGCGGACATTGAATACAGGGAGAAAAGAGAGCAAGAAAGAGGAAAAAACGGACAAATCAATGGATGTATTCTGGGTTTTCAATAAGCCACAGCTCCAAAGCTCTCCTCATAATAGGCACTTTCAATTTTTTTTTTTTTTCCGATAGCAAGACAGTTCTGAAAAATACAAGTTTGCAATTAGAAAATTCAAAGAATATCATAATGACGTTGAGGAGAAGTTAGGTTTAACTGATAATAGTTACTTTAAGGCAAACTATTTGCTTCTGTAAGTTCCTGGTTTTCACGTTTCTCTGCAAACAGCACATGTGAGCATATGGCTAGTAACATGTCCTTGGGCTGCTGGCTCATGTTGCTCCGTCATTCTTGGTATTTTGTCTATTTATACATGTTTATATATGTATGCGTATTTGCATTCCAAAATTACTGAAAGAATACTCCTCTGTGTACATTCTTGTGTTTCTTTCAACTTTTTTTCATGAACCTGTCAGACTCAAAGCCAAAGGGTTATATGGGATGATCAGGGCTTCATGGAGGAGAAAAAATAAGGCAACAAATAGGATATTTACAGGGAAGGAAGAATTATTATTATAAACATGCAGTTTGGAAGCTACGTTCTAAAGAATCTCTAAGAAATGAAGTAACACTTGTGTTTCCTTGCCTGTACATTCTGTTACCGTAAGAGATAGGGTTAAATGGATCAAAATTTCGATTTGCTATGATATTCTATTCTCTGTACTGCAGTCCTTTCAGCTGATGTAATGACACTTCTCTCCATTTCCTCTCTGCAGTTACTATCCATAGTAATATGTTTCCATATTCCATACGATCATCAGTGAGTGCTAGCACAGCCCATTCCCATTCATTCCCATTAATGTTATTTCCACTGTTTAAAGATCAGCCCTTTTGCAAACTGAAATTTTGAGTCTCTGATTGTGGCTTTCAAGACTAGGTTGGGGATGCTCTGCAAGACAGAAACTACTGATTTTTCTGGCGAATGAATTTAAGGAAAGACCTAGAAACACAAAAAGTAAAAGCCATGAAATCATATCATCTGTTTCTTGTCCCATTCGGTATTATTTATCATAATGACATTTTTCCCCCCATTCTCATGAATCTTTTACAATGACGGTTGCACCACATCCCTTGGGACATTTCTCTTCAACTCTGTCTTTGTCTAACTGGTTCCTTTTGGAGGTTTCAGATCAAGATTTCAAGAATACTGTTTCTGACTTTCAGAACTCCTGAATATTCAACTACATCAAATTAAGTTGATGAAAGATACTTCAGAGCTTAAAACATCTGATCCCAAACATGATTAGAAAAGAAAGGCCAGTTGTGAAATGCTAACCTTTTCCTGAAATGTTTATTCACATGTTGCAACCAAAACATTTCAGATAAGTTCAAATAATCCAACTTTATGAAATACTGAAGTCACAAAGGGAAAAAACATCATAAGAACAACCAACCCCAAGAAATAATTCTGGTCTGCCTGCCCAGAAGGAACAAAAGAAAATACATTTTAAAAAAAAATTGGAAAAAAGAAGAAAAAAACAACTTTGGAAATACAGAAGGTAAAAAATGTGCAACAAGAGTGGAGTAGGAAAATGACATTGCATCTAGGACTGTGCTGTAGTCTGTCACTTTATCTCTTGTAAGTAGATAAGTGTTCTAATTCTTCACGCTTGAGGAGGGGTTTGGACCAGATGTCCTCCAGAGGTCCCTTCCAACCTCAAACACTCGATTGTTCTGTGATTTTTTGATTCTATGAAGAAGCTATGTGCATTTTTTCTGAGTTTCTTTCCCCTGGAATTATGAGCAAGGGTTGGGGGTCCCAGTGGCTGCCCTAGAGCAGAGGTGGAGGAGGATTCTTCATCACTGACAGAAGATGCAGATATCTCCCTGCTGGATCAAGGTTGTGGGGAAAATCAGGATCATGGCAAGGATTTAGTCAAGTTTCTGTCTTTCCATTGCTTCTGGAATATTCTTACCCTTGACTTGGAGGGTGACTTTACTGAATCATCTTGCTGTCTCTAGTAGGATCCCTCTGCTTCTCTGCAGACTGTCAGTCAGGCAGTGCATAGACTCTTATTGGCAGTTAAATCAAGAACTCATTTCACCCATCTCTCTGCTCAGCTAGAGAAATGCGAAGACTGCCCGAGGGCTGTATTTCAAAAGGTAAATTCAACTGCACTGCAGTCTCACTACAGTTTCAGCGTGCAACTTGAAACTGGGGAGAGTTGAAAGCTACTGCTGGGTAGAGCAAGGCAATACAGACTTGCTGTCATGGGACAAGCCCCACAGTGGTCATTGCATTGTTTCACAAAAAATATCCAAAGGAAAGTGTAGAACATTGATTATTGTTTCTGGTTCTGCTGCAGATGTAGAGTCATGACTTTGAACAATGCAGCTAAAACGCGGTGTCTTACACTGCCTATATGAAGATTGGGAAAAAAGAAAAAAAAAATAAAAAAGGAAAAAGGAAAAAGAAAAAAGAAAGGAGAAAAAAGTTGCAAACTTATGCCAATGAAATATCATACATAAGAACAAAGATCATTTACTGCTGATATTATAACACTAAACTGAAACATTCAATTGAAGATAGGTGCATAATTGATAGCAATGACCTTCACAGCAAACTACAGACACATTTCAAGCTAAGCAACTGGTCTATAGTTATTGATGACATGTTATTGAATTATTTATCACAGTCTGAATGAGGGAAATGATATTTGGTATTCAAAACTACAGCAATACAGCAACAACAGAACAATGGAGAAGTGCTAAGTTTCAAACACAGAGACATAGTTGTAGCAATATGCACTGTACATAATTTGAGATGTTGGAGGAAGCTACCAATGAAACAAATTATTAAGCCTTGTAATTTGAAAAGGGAGAGAGAAAATAAAGGATAGAGGAGAAAAGAGGTACATTAGAAAATCCTTACAACAGATGGCTAAATGTCCTCAGATCCTCCAGTGGTAAATATATATATGTATAAACTTTCAAAAAATATTGTATATGAGGATATCACCTAGAATATACTCACTCTGAGGACACAGAGAGCTATCTAGGAGACATTCAACTAAATTATTGAATACAGGATGACATGGAAGAATTAAATAAAGAAATTTTCCTCTCTAAAAGTTAAAGCAACAATCCACTCTGTATCCAATGTTAAAGCTCAGGGTCCAGATGGTTGCCCAATAGAATTTTTAGCAAACATTTGGAGAGATAATAAGGCCTGTAACAGTAGATAATTACTCACTTCTATATGGCTCAGTGCCCCCCTCATCTACATTCATTTCTATAGCAGGTTCTTTGCCAAAAAAAACAA
>WBMW01004615.1:55057-81410 GCA_013396635.1 Penelope pileata | reverse complement strand
CGGGGCGGGGGGGGGGGGGGGGCGGGAAGGAAACAGACCCTCAGGTTTCTATCTCATTATCCCTCCTCCTTCTCCCTAATTTGTAATATCATCACTGCTCTCTAAATGCAGATGTCAAAATTCAAGTTTCTGCCATCTTACAAACCATGGGCCAATGTTGACAACTTCCAAAAAGGTGAGCTTACATTGCATGCTGTGAAAATTGGTATTTTTGTTGGCTAAAACTAAACTAAAATTAATCATAGAACATTGCTTCAGATTTTTAATTTCCAGCTTATCTAATCCATGACAATAAGCAGAATCTGTACAAGGACAAGAGAAGCCTATGGTCTAATTCCTTACATTTAACAGTAGGAATACTAGTAGCTTTCATGTTTTTTTATAGCACTGTGGTAGCACTCCAACAGAAACAGAAAGAAAAAGGCTAGAGCAAAGGATTTGGGAGCAGAAATTATCTATGCTCATTGCAACAGTTAATGGGGAGGAGGGCGAAAAAAAGAAAATCTGAAGTCTGTTGTTCTAAACCTCCAGGTGTAAAACCTCTAGCAGGGTTACAAGAGCCACAAGAGCTGGAGCTACAATATCTTTCTTGGTCTGTACAGACAGATATTAATGTGAAATATATGTGCTATGAACCAAAACCAGTGTTGCCATCAGCAAACTGAAGTGTAAAATAGACATCGTTATACTAAGTTAATGGAGCTGTGACAGTGTCCTAGATCTTACTGTTTATTTTTTCCTCTGAATTTTTTCCTTCAAAATCAAATGTTCATCTATAACATGTGAAGATACTAATGTCTTTGTGAGGGTCATCAGGAAGAAAGCAAATCTTCCGATGTTGATGCCTTTCTTTTTACCTTAATTGCAAATGGTTCTTCCGGAAAGCTGATGGGTAACAAATTTTAGTTTCAACATATTTAGATAGAAAACTTTAGGTGTGCAAACAGATTGGAGATCTGCTTTCCTTGCGCTTAGATTGAACTAAGCCCCAGGCTCTGATTCTCGGCTGGTGCAAACTGGCACTGCTTCAATTAAACCAATGGTGCGGCACCAATTTGCAGCAGCTGATGGCCTGACCCCTTCATTCTCTCACCCTCTCAGCTGCTAAGGAGTGAGAGGGTCATTAGTCCAGTTGTTAGTGAATCATCTGGACAAGACAGATGGAAAAGAATATTGCATAAATAGATAAAATGAGAAATAGCAAAACTGGGAGAGAGAGGGGGGAAAAAAAAAGACATCAAATCCAAAGGAAGACCGAAGAACATAGAGTTCTGATTTACCAATATATTTAACAAAAGAGAAGGCAACAATAACAACAACAAATGGAGAATTTAAATAGCAATGTTATGAAGAATGAAATGGTGAATGTTACAGAAGAGTTTGATTTGCTGTTTCAACAAGAATAACTTCAGTATTCAAAGTAGTCTAGATATTTTAATCCAAAGCATAAATCCAACTTCCACACCTTTCTTATCTGTCTCTGCTCTGTGTTGGATCTGCGGCAAGAGCTTAAGACATCCTCCCACCTCCTGTGCCATCAGGCTTGTCTATGGGGAAGCCACCATCCTGCCCATTTACATTTATCTCAGCAAACTTATGTAGTATCTGTGACACAGAGATCTGTCCAGACCTTCAGCACCCAGGCTGTAAGTAAGTCCGATTAACTCTTTCTTCAGACCATGTCTACAACACAGCCTTTCACGTCTGTCCATGCAGTAAAACTCTCACCTTTGCTCTCCCTGACTTGTATTTGTACAGTTTCTATAACATCCCTTTTATCTGGGTGAGAAAGCTGCAAACATATTCTTTGACCAACAGCCTGGTCTTGTCTCTCTTTTTCCTTCAACTCTTCACCCACTCCCTGTTGTCTCTCACATTAAGTACAAAAGACAGTCATAGCTCAGATTTCATTGTACGTAATTTCTTACTTACTGTCAAAAAGTTAATTCTGACCTCCAGTTGGCATATAGTGTTTAACCTATATCATCAGCTTGTGAAATTTTCAATCACTTTGTACTTTCTACTGAACTTGCCCTCATGAGGTTTCTCTGGCCTTTCCTACAAACAAGAGCCACGATAACTTCGCATTCTTTTTCAAATTTCTCCTCAAAGCTCTTACTTATCTCAACGTCTTTACTAAAATCCTGTCAATATATTTGCAACAGCATCAGCTAACAATGCTTTGCTACCCACTGCATTCCTTAAGATCTGTTTAGTTTTAGCCTTTCTCTTGTCCAATAATTTACAAGCAGGGACTTTCTTTTATTATTATTCTGTGCTTGTAAAGTATCTGCCACAGTAGGGTCCTTGTGTAATTGAGGTGTCCAAGTCTGTCAGTAAAATAAATAATAACAAACTTCTGAGAACTGCAAAGATTGTTGACATCATTTCTTTCCCTTCTGTCAATATTGGGTAAACATGATATTATATTCACAGACATGAACACATTATATGAACACTGAAATTATGAGGCTATATAGGTATAATTATATGGGGATATAGTTATAACTATTCAATTTGTCCACCATTTTCTTATATTTGTTGAATATCAGAGCCTCAAAAGGGAAGGTAAAACAAAGTATTGAATCAAAACAAACATAAACCATTGACTGAGATGTTACACAGTTGAAGTTATTGCTTGGAGACCTTTGATTAGTGTGTGCACTTGGGGAAGCAGTGGACTAACTTGGAGTTTCAGACTTGCAGCTCAGCCTCAGGGCACACCCATCTAGGGGATACAGCTATAAAAATTCAATTAATTCATTTTCTTAAGGTTTTTGAATGTTAGAGCATAAAAAATTACAACATACAAAATCAGTTTTTTCTTCATTGATTGTAATATATCAAGGAATGTGAAGAATTACATTCATTAACTACACTCTGAATCTAGATCAATTCAAATTCAGTCTGTGCATACACAAGGACAGGATTCCTTGCCCTCTGTAGGAATTTTGCTAACCTAGACCTGTAGTTAAACCATGAATGATGCAGAAAAATAATGAGGGTATTTTTATCTGACTGACTGATGAGTCAAACCCCAGCACGGCAGTAGATAGCACTTTGACCTGGGAATTAAAATCTTCGGTACTAGATGACGCATTTAGAGCTGGATTACAGTCAACAACACTTTTCTCAAAAGAATTTGAGACATTAGCCCTTGTGATCTGACCGCTTCAGGAGATGTTCTTTCTAAGATGTTTTGTAGGTGACACCATCACAGACTCCGTTTTGGTTGCATATTGGCTTTATACTGTTGCTCATAATGCACCCTAATTGCTGGGGACAGGAATCATCTAGCACCATTGTCTTTTAGGACTGATGGTTGGTTGTGCTCTGAACTGGAGATTATTTATCCCATTTCCCAGCACATCCTTCCTAAAGCTAGGAAAGCTTAGCAGCAGTTCTGCTGCACAGGCTGGTCTGGGAAGACAGGTCTGCCTGATTTTCCAAAGAAAGTGTGAAATCTGCCTGGGTCCAGATTTTCATTTTGAGTGCAGAGCAGGTCCTGCTTTCCATTTCTCATATCACAGAACTGGAAATCATTTTAATGGGAACAAAAGGAGAATGTCTGAAAGGAAATTCAGTGCAGACATAAGTGTCTTCTGGCTCATAGTAAGAACATGATTATGGGTCCATCTCTTATGACAGAAACTCAGCCTCAAATAGATGGCATACCTCTTTGTTTTCCTTTAAAAACGCAAAGTCACTAAAAAAGTCACTAAGTCACTGAAATGAACCCTCAAAATTGCCAGCCTGATGGTAGTATATGCCCTCATTGAAAAAAGTGTTTGTGTTACCTCTAAAAGCATTGCCTTGTTGCCCTCCTAGGTACATTAGGACTGCTTATTGAGAGAGCTGCAGTGAGTGTCAGCTATAATATTATGCAGAGGTTATATATACGTATGTCCATCTATATATGTTGAAGTTATTGTTATTGCTACATTATCATACTGAACACTTATTCCTTGGGATTTTTTCCCCTCCTTCTTCCTTAACTGCAGAGATTTTTTATTGTATATGACACACAATTTGGCAGAAGTCAAAGCAGGACAGCATTGTTGAGGCAAAGTGATAGCTGTATGTGCTGAGCCTAAGGCTACAGTGAGAAAGCAGCTGTCACTGGACAAGTAATAGATATCACTGGAAGACAGGAAGACCACACAGTTACAAGGAGTGGCACATTTCTCGCATATAGTAACAAATAAAATCAGCCTGGAACTGTGGGTCTTAGTTCCCTTACCCACTGGCTTTTAATTCACAGATTTCATCTATTTATTTTCCAAACCCTAATTGCTTCTTATTAGTAAAATTGAATCTATAACTGTCCTAGTAACGTTTCTTTTGGCTGCTAACTATACCTCTAAGTTTCTACATGAACATGAGAAGTACGTTTAGATGGTATCTTCTTATTCAAGGTCAAGTTTTGTGCCAGAATTTTTTGAAGTAAGAAAGAGTTCTTGTTCCTAACTCACCAATTTTCATTCATTTTCCCAATCTTTTTCATTCATGGCTTCTACCTGAGAGATGAAGCAAAACAACCCAGTGTAAGAGACTGTTTCTGAACATTTTGTCTCAAAGCTTGCTGTGAGAACTCTTTGTCTCAAAGACTGCATGAAGGCCCATGGATGCTGCTCAAGGCTTAAAGACTAGAGGAAACAAGATAAGCAGCCACTAAATGGCTGATTAGTAGCATTTTGGGGTGGGTGCCTTGTGGGAGGCAACCACCAAGAGGGGATGTGCATGCCCACACATGCCTGTAGGTGCTGCGGGTGACATTTGCCTAGGTGTCCAGGAATGCCACGCTGGCAGAAAAAAAGGATAACAGGACCCCTCCAACAAGGGAAGAATATCTGCTGCTTGAGACAAGAGGTCCTGCTGCCTTCCTATCTGCTGTCTGATGCCTGATATGTCTCCTGATGCCTGGTGCCTGCCTGGTACCTGCTGCCTGAGACCTGAGGCCTTGCTGACCTGCTGCCTGAGACCTGCTGACCTGCTTCTCCTGAGGCCTGCTCCTGCTTTGCCTGGTGCCTGCTGCCTGCTACCTGATGGCCTGATGCCTGCTGCTGCTGCTTCCCCTGTGCTCTTGGTCCCTCACTCCCACACAGCCCTGACGGTATTCCCAGACCAACAGAATGGCGCCAGAGCCATGGTGGTGACTATCCCTCTTATTTAACATGTAACCCTTGTTTGTATTTCCTATCCTTTTACTATTGTCTGCCTTCCCATCCCTGTCACCTTCACTGACTAGAATTTGCATTAAACTGGTCGGACAACATTCGATCTTGTTTTTGTCTTTATCTGACTCTGGCTATATCAAAGAATTGTCCCTCTCACTCTGGTAATTGGAGCGAGACACCCAGTCAGCAATGAATTCTCATTGCATTGCTATGTCAAGCTGATAAAAAGAGTAAAGGGATGTCACTCTAACCCTATGAATTTCACCTCCCACAAATGCTACAATGCTGCACATAGAATCATAGAATCATAGAATAGTTCAGGTTGGAAGGGACCTTAGAGATCATCTTGTTCCAACCCCCCTGCCATGGGCAAGGACACCTCCCACTAGATCAGGTTGCCCAAAACCCCATCCAGCCTGGCTTTGAATACTTCCAGGGAGGGGGCATCAACGACTTCTCTGGGCAACCTGTTCCAGTGTCTCACCACCCTCACAGTGAAGAATTTCCTCCTTATATCTAGTCTAAATCTACCCTCTGTCAGTTTATAACCATTACCCCTTGTTCTGTCATTATCTATCCTTGTAAAAAGCCCCTCCCCAGCTTTCCTGTAGGCCCCCTTCAGGTACTGGAAGGCTGCTATCAGGTCCCTCCGCAGCCTTCTCTTCTCCAGGCTGAAGAGTCCTAACTCNGCCCACCTCTCAAGCCTGTCCAGGTCCCTCTGGATGGCATCCCTTCCCTCTGGCATGTTGACTGCACCACACAGCTTGGCATCATCTGGCATCATCATCACATATTCATGTTGATCTACCAGGTGCAAAGGTAGAAGGGCTGTAAAATGAGTAATCTCTGCTCTGTGAGGGGGACATCAGCATTTCTAATCCTGAAAAGCATCACACTCTGACCAGCTATGGGTTTTTACAGAAAGGTAGAAAGTCAGTTTTACCAAGCCAATTTAGTTCGATAAATTGACCATTTGACCAATTTAGTTTGATAAATATCTGTCTGACCTCAACTGGAGATAAGCTCATGCCCTGAAGTATGGCTCTTGTCTCATCATTTCAGGAAAGATAGGAACAAACCATTTTAAAGCTACCAAGTGTGTGTTATGATTAAAGAGATGATGGAGCTAAGGAGCACAATGGCTGCATCTCAATACTGTGTGTAGAAACAGCAGCTGGGCCAGCCTCATTTCAGTGTACCTGCAAACAATATGACAGAAAAAAGAGCTGCTGATGGATAGGAAGGAATAACATTCCTATTCTGTCTGGGTTTAGCTCAGTATAAATATTTTTTTCCAGAATTTCACATCATTCAGCCAGAGTTCACCTGTCAGTTTCCAAATCACATGGGATCACATTTGCCTAGGAACTTATAACAGGCCAAGGTGATACACCCTTCTTATCAGCCAGACTGTATCATCTATACTTTTCCCTATTGCATTGTGTAGTCTAAATCGAGTAGCCTTTAAAGTTGTTTACGGAGGACAGAAAGTGCGTAAATGGCTACATAATCTAATGAGCAGTAACAAATGAAGTTTGTTGTCTTTATACAGTTTCAGAATGCTGCATCACAGTTCCTTACATTTTCCCTTCTGAAGTAGCTTTCAATTGGAATGTGAATTGTCTCAATTATGAGATAATTTTATGGAAATCCAGAGACATCTTTACTGTGAGATCCTTCTCCCATTAGTAACTATTTATATTTACTTCCCTTTCCTCAGTGATGAGGAAATTGCTTGATTGAGTTCCAATATCATGAGGTCAATGCCTATGCTCCCCACTTCCAAAAACAGGTAGGAGAACACCTCCCTGTGTATTAGATCTAATGGAGTGGGCATGAAAAATAATCCTAGGGCTGAAGAAAAGTACTCTATTAATGCAATTGTCATGAAATTTCTAGTAAAGAGAAAAATGAGAACAGTTGCCTTGATCAGCAGATGCAAAATGATAATGTTCTTGTGACAAAGGAAAGGCATCTCATTTTTCCAGGCCTTATGAACTAGTGAGGAACCTCACATAAAGTCAAAAGAAAAGTTTCATGGATATTGCAGAAGGAAAAATGGTCATGTATTGCTTCATTGAACAGAGGTGATCATCCAGATGATATCAGTGAGGAAGGACAGCTTCCCTTTCATTTGCAGCTCAGAAGAAGGCACGTGACCTGAAGTACTTTATGTTTGCAATCATTGTGGATGGAAATAAACGATACCTCTCATCTTTCTCTCTCTCCCACCCTTCGCCATCTAGCAACTCTCATAACTGGCATATGCTATGGCTGAATGACCTGGCTTCATTCACAACTAAATCAGTACTAAAACAGTCAGAATGATAGATAGTGGCTTATCAATAATTGAAAAGAAAGGCTTAGAGATGTCCCATTATCTGAATAATTAATGCTGCACATGGGCTTTGTAATTCTTTAATAAAACTAACTGATTGATTTGCTTAATTAATTCTTTCTTTGACAGGCTTATTGCTTTCTTTCTTTCTTCGGAGACAAGACTGGGCAAAAAAAAAAGGAAAGAAAGAAAAAAGAAAAAAGAGGTATAAAGGGAAGACTCAAAATTAGAAATAAATAGAAAGATTTAAAATCTTTCATAAACTTTAACCCTACACTAAAGAATAGATGTTCAACAGTTATTTCAGCTTTAAATCCCAGATTTACCCCCAGTCTTTCTCCATCTCTTGTCAACCACAAAAAACGGCTCCACAAATGGAAATATCAACAACAGAAAAAACACCCAACAGGCTTTTCCCACCACCTTTGCATTTTGCCTCTGTTAGTGTCCCACTGTAACTGATCAATCATTATGATAAACTGAAAAGTGTCCCGCAACCACACCAGTAGTAAACTTGGCTGAGCCTTAAACACTTTTGAATAAATCAATCTGCATGAGATTTTAAACCCCACTTCTGTTTAACAGCAATAATTACCTGGAAAGTCAGCTTCTGCCACCATTGTGCTCTGTCATAAAGAAAATGCTTCCTTGGGCTGGAGAGTTTACCTTAGGGAAAAATTTTATGCGATTACTTGAGATTAGCAGCTGCTGTCAGCTTGTTGTCTCTACTTTTTAACTCTGTTGTTTACTGTGTTAAATTTATTTAAACTGCTGTGGGACTTGGGTGGTTACCCAGCACAAACTGTACCAGTGGGTTCACTCTTACAGCTGCTCATTGCCTTATGCCAGACACTTGATCAAAATAAGGTGTCATTTATGAAAGTCAAAGAATTTGCTGGGAAGCACAGTCACTGAAACTTGGCCATAAAGTCATATAACCAGTAACTCCAAGGTGAACACCCAAAAAACATGCTTTATGTTTACATATCTGTGCAGTAGTTTTGATCCAGACACACACTCCTTGTTACTTATCAGTACAGCAAAGCTTGCTTGCATTTGCTTCCATACAAATATGGATTTATCTCTAAAATCTAAAGATGCACTGCATTAAAAATGGCTGCATGGATCCTAATCAGGTATTAAAACAATACTTATCATTTTTCAAATGTCTTTATCTTAGGCAATACCAACCTAGATGTCTAGACCTGACTTTAAAATGGTGTTTTACATTAAAATAGTACTTTGCATTGAAAATCTGTTTAGACTTGCCTTGGAGAAACTATCTTCTAATTTTTCAGGTAATAAAATAAACTGTATGCCGAATCTGTTGAAAAGTAAGCAAAGTGAACAGGCTATTTGAGCTATGCAGACACAGAAAAGAAGTATATTATACTGCATGGAGAAACTCTCTTGAGAAAATGCAAAGCACTGCAGGGACTTGGTTTCTAGTTTAATTTCTGGTATGTGTTACTTCAAGGATCCTTACAGTGTATTGAAATCTACAGTGAAGATATCCTTGTTTTTAGTTTTAAACTAAAACTAAAGAGAAGAGATTGTTTTCATGCATCCGACAAGCAAGGAAAAAGAAATGTATTGTCAAGCTTAAGTCAATTTTTATCACAGTAATTGCAATAATTTATTCCGAATTTTCCTCATGATAAATAAAATCAATATTTCTCATTTTTGAAGGGTTATTTTTATTGTGGCCAGGCATAATTTGTTAGGGGAACGTGAGTGTTTTCTTCAGAGCTTGGCCTCTTTCAGATGAAAGGACATAGAAAGTTGAAAAAAAATGCTAACATTAAAATGGAAAAGGTTGATCTGATTTGTTGTTCAAGTTAACAGAAACTTCTATTTTAATTGCTTCCTACTTTGTTAATTCAAATATCAATGGGTTGAATATTGCACTACTTTCTGATCACTCATTGAGAATGAAAAGAATAATCATGTACATTGTCAGAGATGAGTCTTAGCTGTTACACGCGGTTCTGAGCGAGAGCATCAGGTATTTGAAACATATCTAATATGATGTAGACACTGCTTCACTTTCTTTTGTGAAGATTTTATAAAACAATCCAAATTTTTTTTTTTTTTTTGAGGAACAAGTCTGTGCAAACTAGTATGCACATTCAATCAGTTATTCAAATCTTGTACATGTGAGGAGTATCTGAATCTCAAATAAGACATTAAATTGGATGCACAGTAGAGGGAAATAATTAGCAAAAGAAATGTCTTTCTTGAGACTCATGATGAGGTTTCCAGGCTCATCACAGAGGAGATTTTAACACAACCAAGACAACCCATTTTCAGCAGTTCCTCAGCTACATAATCCACTATCTCTCTACTCAGCATTTTGAACCAGAAAACAACTGAGACTTACAATTTCAGCATCTTTCGGGGCTGGTGTCTGACATCAGCATCACTCACTGCCTGACATGATCAAGCCAGTTATTTCCTTCTGCCTCTTTCATTCTGGATGGCAGCACCCCCAGAAAAAACGATGGACTTTTTAAGCTAGACAGTTCCCATACAGAAGGAGGAGTCTGAAAATTTAACACTCTGTTTAAATAAGATTGCTTCTCTATCCTGTTAAAAAATGGTGTGATAGAAGAATTGAAGCATTAACTAAGTTGCATGGTTTGAAAGCAGCTACAGAGTCTGTTATTTATAGTAAATTATTTGCAAGTGTTTATCTTTTTTTTGGGGGGGGTGAAGGGGAGAGGTAGAGAGAGGAAGAACAATGTGATTGTAACAGTTATTCTGCTTACACTTCTCTTCCTCCTGATGATGTGTTAATATTATGTGGAAGTTCAGGACAGGGCTTTGTCTTTCTGCACTGGATTTCAGGCTTTAGTGTTAACATAATCCAAAATTCTTGATAAGTAACTGCAAATAGTTCCCACTTCATTTTCATGTTGTACTTCCTAATTGAAAAGTAACATTTAATATCCATTAAAAAATTCAAATAAGGAAATAAACTACACTTGAAATAACAAAAAAAATTAAAATTGACAGAACTTGTGCTTGTAACAGAACTTGCAATATGAATATGAGTATCAGTATGAGATGGAACACCACAGGACTCTACCATAACACTTAATATATCTGTATCTCACGTTTTCTTTATGGCTTATGCTTTGAGAAGTTATTATAGAATGAATCATAGAGTAGCTTAGGTTGGGAGGCACCTTACATTTCATCTAGTTCCAAATTCCCTGCTGTGGACAGGGTTGCCATCCACTAGATCAGGTTGCTCAGAACCTCATCCAACTCAGCCTTGAACATTAGGGCATCCACAACTTCTCTGGAAAACCTATTCCAGTGCCTCGCCACCCTCTGAGTAAAGAATTTCTGCCTAACATCTAACCAAAATTTCCCTTCTTTTAGTTTAAAACTATCCCCCCTTGTCCTATCACTATCAGAAGTAAAACGTCTGCCTCCCTCCTGTTTATAAGCTCCCTCCAAGTATTACAAGGCCACAATGAGTCTCCTGGGAGCCTTCTTTTCTCCAAGCTAAAGAACACCAGCTTCCTCAACCTTTCTCCCTGTGAGAGCCCTCCAGTCCTCTGATCATCTTTGCGGCCCTCCTCTGGACCTGTTCCAACAGCTCCATGTCTTTCTTACGCTGGGCACCACAGGCCTGGATGCAGTACTCCAAACAGGGCCTTACAAGGACAGTGTAGAGGGGATCAATCACCTCTCTTTCTCTGCTGACCACACCTCTTTTGATGCAATCCAGCATACAGTTGGCCTTCTGGGCTGCAAGCGCACACTGCTGACTCATGTCAAGCTCCTTGTCCACCAGGACTCCTAGGTCCTTCTCAAAGGGCTGTTCTCTAGGAGTTCTTCTCCCAGTCTGTACATGTATCTGGTATTGTCCTGACCAAGTGCAACATCCTGCATGTGGCTTTGTTGAATCTTATTGTGTTCATATGGGACCACTTACCAAGCTTGTTCAGGACCCTTTGGATGGCGTCCCTTCTTTCTGTCATATCAGCTGCATGACTCAACTTGGTATCGTCCACAAAGTTGCTGAGGGTACCCTTGATCCCACTGTCTAGGTCACTGATAAAGTTCTTAAACTTATCTCAAAGCATGAAGCCCTCCAGATGTTTTTTTGCCAACCGGGAGCTGTTTGCACAAGATCTCTGACTCTGCCTCAGTTTTTGTTGCTCACCAATTTGCTTACAGAAGAATGTAGGAAACTGACCTAATTATCTACCATTTTCATAGAAGGCACTTCTTGTAAATTAAGCTGGAGTAGGAGCTACTATTGTCCATAATAAAGTGCATGATGGAATCCCACATACTGACACACTTCTGAAGCCATTTTTCATACACATACTTAAAGTGTCCTTTTCTATATCATTTCTTCCAAGGTGACGGTTGTGATGAACCAGGCAGATGGCCCAATATCAATAACAAAGAAGAAACATTTATCTCACTCCAGATGAGCTGAGCTATCTAGCCCTGTTTTTTTGCCTTCTCATGGTCTCAAGCTTTCTTTGTGTCAAGAAAAAATTCTGCACCATATCTACTGTGCATTTTTTATTGTTGCTGGAATGGACTGTGATGTCTCATGGTTCTGTGTTTTGCCTAAAAGATATTACCTTTGTATAAGATCAGAAAAGACTTTTCAATATTTATCTGTATTTTCTCCTAAAGAATCTGTCAAAGACATAGTCTTCAAAGCAATATTTTGTGAGAAATAAGTCATCTGTCTAGTCCAGGGTGATTTTGTTTTCACTGAGATGAATATGGATATGTATCCAAATACTTGCCACTGGTAAATTCATTGCAGGGAAAGACTGAACTTTAAATTTTAATTTACCAATTAGGTTGTTTCCTTATGTTCTGCCTTTAATGCATCTTGTAACAGCAGACTATCATGTTTTGGTTATCATGAACCTCTGCAATATAGAACAGAGAGAAAGTGTTTATAATTTTTCCTACATGAAAAAGAATATCTTTAAAATAAGTTCCACTCTGATTGTATTGAAGGGGAATCTCCATTTCACATAAAAAATGTAGTGTATGAATTAAGAGAGACTTTAAGCATAAAATGCATATATACTTTTCTGCACGTGTATATTCCTGAACAGCAAGCAAATGATTACATATTTTCATATTCCTTAACTCTGATCTTTCCTTTTTTTTCTCAAAGTATTTCTTAGCGTATGCAAAACATACTCAGTTCATAAAATGAGGGAAGATATTTATTTTTTTAAATTATACTAAGAGCTGAAGTTTCTTGAAAGTATAGCCTTTATATTTGCAAATGATAAAAATTAAACCTTTTTCTAGAGGTGGAAAGAGCTATAGAAAATTGAACAATCATGTTTACCCAAACCACTGTTACATGACTTATATTTGGACATGGCTAAAGAGTGTTATTTCTTTTTTGCAGAACTTAGATTTAAAATAAGTTTCCCAGACTTCTCATACAACAATATATCCATTCTTTTTAGTACAAGGAAACTATCCTTGAGATTTTATAAATAATGTAAATATATAGATTGTTGTTTTCATTTGTGTTTTATTCAAGAACTTTTTTCCTAGGGGAAATAATAATGCAGTTCAGTGATGTTAGAGATTTTATGGGCATCATGTATGAAGTGAATGCTGGCTTAATTGTTTCTGGCACATAAACATGAGCCAAAAAAATGCAAGATTATAGCAGATGCAGAGAAGCTGACCCTAAAGAAATGGAGCTAGGATTCCTGAGTTTTAGCTATGTTATTAACCTTTGATTTCAAAGGAATAAATGTTAGTGTATATGGCAAACATACATTCAGGGGAAATAAATGGTGTGCTGGATTACTAGACAAAAGGTTTGCAGTACTAAGAAATATGAAGTCTGCCTAAGTCAACCATGCAGCTGAAGTGATTCATATATAAGGAACAAAAAGCTGCACAACAGAGAGTAATGGACAAGATGGCCACAGATTACTTAAGACATTCCCTTTCATATCTAGGGAAAATAACTGAGTTGATCAACGCATTTCTCATTTGATTTAGCTATAGAGAATTATCATATAATGAAAGCACGTGGCCTGGAAAATGGTCAAATATAGCATTTACGGAAATTTGGCTTAATGGCTAAAGCAGGTGCCTATTATTGATGATAGTCTTAATATTCACCTGTTGCACAGCTAGCATCCTCTCACACCAATAATAATCCTTAAATCTTTACACCTATCAGAAGATAGCCAATATGAAAATGGATAGCAATGCCTGAGTATCAATATATACACAGTACTGAAGTAATAATGATTATAATCCAGTTTTGCTAAATCGGTAGAGTTTGGACACGTATGCAAGGTTCTTTGATCCATATCCTATTTTGAAGTGGAACCATACTAAACAGTTGACTAAAAACTACTAAAGTTTGTCAAGCCATCAATCGTTCTTCAGAAATACTTACAAATTTTTGAACTGATGTTTACTGAAATGCAAACCACTGATCCTAAGTCCTGCTGACTTCATAACCATCATTTAAAAATTAATTGCACAGACCAAATTGTCTCACTGTTCGAGATTCTGCCAATTCAGAGTTCTTTAATTCCTAGCATTTATAAATTTCTCCAGTCCCATCTTATAAGGCATTCCTTACAGACTGAAGCAGTAAGGATGAATTAACTGGCTTCAAGAGAATAATTTTCCTACTCTTACTGCAAATGTGCACTCATAATGTAAGGTATGGAGCAAGAGGAAACCATGAGGTCATACTGCCCATGCCTTTCTCAATAGCAAACTGCTTTAATATCGTCTGAAGGAGTTATTGGTTAACCTAGCATGAAAAAAAGCAGGTTCAGAATAGTTTAGATATGTTCTTCCTTCCACACGTCACTGCAGAGAGCAAAAAATAGCTACATTTTTTGACCAGGACCCTCTCTTCTTCTTGTGCTGCCTTCATTTTCTGTATCATTCTTTCAAAACAGGTTGAGAGTGAATCATAGAATCATAGAATGGCCTGGGTTGGAAGGGACCCCAAGGATCATCAAGTTCCAAAATCCCTGCCAAAGGCAGGGCTACTAACCTGCAGATCGAGCACTAGATCAGGTTGCTCAGGGCCCCATCCAACTTGGCCTTGAACATCTCCAGAGATGGGGCATCCACAACCTCTGTGAGCAGCTCATGCCAGCACCTCACCATTCTCTCACTAAAGAACTTCCTGCTGACATCCAAAGAACTTCCTGTTGACATCCAAAGAAATTCCCCCTGTGTAAGGGAAACATGAGGTCACAGCCTGAATTAGTGATTGAGCACCTGGTGAAGGGCAGTGGCTGGCCTAAGGAACACCTGTACCCCCCTCCATGTGACCAGGAGGGGTGGACCCAGGGTGGGACTATCCAGGGATTATTTAAGAGCCAGCCACCAAGGGGAAAGGATCTCCTGTGTGGGACCTGGCTCTTCCTCGTCTTGGTGGGAAATCACTATTGTGTAAGTTAAGATCTTTTGTCTACAATCATTAAACCCATTAGTGCTTTACCTGGGATTGCTTCTGTGATTGCACCACACTTGGCATAGTCGGCAGGATCCCAGGGAAAGTATTAGGAATCTGAAAAATGATATGGCTTTCCTTAAAAACATCCCAAAGTGGTTTGGATGGCGAAACTCTGAAACCCTGGAAAAGGAATTGGAATCTGGCTACATCCCAGGATTCCTGGCATCCCCCTGGCACCCTACTGCAGAAATAGTGGGGACCATTTCATAGCTATGGGGATATCCCAAAGTCCCTATCTCGTATGGCTGACTTCCTGGAGAAGTTAGGGAAGAACATCCTGACCTCTACAGAAAGGCAGCTTGTTGCGTCAGCTGTCACCTGGCCACTTTTAATAGCCTTAAATAATACTAAATCTGCAGAAGAAGATCTAAGGGAAGAAAATGAGATGCTGCTTGCTCGAGTGTAGCAATTAGAGAAAAAACTCACTTCATTGGTGGGGCAGTATGCCCAAACTGCAGGTAAAAATTTACCCCTTAAAAAAATCCATAGTATAGTCTTAAAAGATTACTGGAACCCGAAGCAATGGGATCCTTGGAATACCTCTTCTAATGCAGACACTGTTGGTAAAATTATGCAAAATGGTTTAGAGAAAATTCAACTAGAGGCTCCGGTACAACCGGAACCTCTTGAAGCTAGACCAATTGTAACTCTAAAAATGAAGATGTTTCAGGGCAGGCCGGATGGTTTACCACCAGAGGCATGGCTGCCTGCTGAAACAACCATGCATACTACAGCTTGCTCGTATATGGCAGCTGAGTTAACGGATCTAGTCCAGAGATTTAAACAAAGGACGAGGGAAAGTGTCCCTGCGTGGTTGTTAAGATTATGGGACATGGGGGCAGAAGGCCTTATCGTTAGTGGCCCTGAAATGTCAGAATTAGCTCCCATTACATCCCACCCGGCCATGCGGCAAAGACTATACTCAACTGCTCAACATGGCGATGAGACCCATTCATTATTACAATGGCTGTTCGCCATGTGCAGGCTTGCTTGGCCTAATGAGAGCATTTTGCCTACTCACACTGGGTCCTGGAATAACATGGAAGATCTCCAAACCTATATACGAGAACTAGGGATGAAGGGAGCTATTTATAATGAAAACTTTGACAGTCCCGACTTAGCTCAATTTACAGCTGGGGTGAGGGATATGATCTTACAGCATGCCCCTGCCCATCTATACGGGACACTTGTGGCCATTTTGAATCCCTTAGTGGCTCGGGAGGCTACAGTCCAGCAAGCCGCACAAATTGTGGCTGATTTGGGTGAGACAGAACGCATGCAATCCAGGCAAAATGCGCACCCCGTAATAGACATCATAGAGGCCAAGCTTCGCAGACCAGTGAAAAGAGCTCCACAATTGAGGCCGATGAGGGTATCTTGCTGGCAGATGTGGACTGATTTGATAAAGGCAGGTGTTCAGCCCTGAAAAATTGATGGGCAGCTGGATCATGTCTTACTCAATTTATGGTGCCAACTTAGTGCCGATCAGCATTTTAAGGCCACTCCATCAAGGAGGGAGGGCATAAGAGGAATACAATGGGTCCCCACCCAGGCCTGGAAGTTGGACAATATTTTAGAGCCTGCACTACGAAGGCAGGCAGCCCAATTGTCTGCTACGGGAAATCCTTCGGAACAAGATTTAGGCTTGGAGACACTGCTGGCATAAGATGAGGGCCAAGGTCCTTCGAGGGTTAGGGCCTCCATGGGGGACTGGAGGCCTTCTGTGGAGCTAACAATTTACTGGTCCTGTAAAAATATAGAGAGGGTCATGGCTCTGGTGGATACTGGAGCTGAAACATCTATTATTTATGGCAATCCATCACAGTTTTCAGGAACGTGCACTGTTGTAGGAGGGTTTGGTGGCAAGATGATTCCCGTGACTCAGACTTGGTTGAAGTTGGGTGTTGGCTGTCTACCCCTTACCCGGGAGTATAAGGTATCAATAGCCTTGATTCAGGAATATATATTGGGTATTGATATCTTATGGGGGCTGACTCTTCGAACTAATATTGGAGAGTTTTGGTTGAGAATTAGAAGCATTAGTGTCCGGGCAGTACAGTCTACTCTATGAGGATATGCAAGGCATGACCTCATTCGATTACTGCAACCACACCAGATCACCAATATGAAATAGTATCAACTCCCAGGGGGGTGTGATAAGATTGCAAAAAGGATATGGGAATTGGAAAAGGTAGGAATTGTTTGGCCAGCACATAGCCCATGTAACTCTCCTATATGGCTGGTCCGGAAATCTGATGGCACATGGTGCATGACAGTGGACTATCATGAACTGAATAAAGTAACTCCACCGATCCTTGCTGCCATACCCAATATTGCTGCCCTCCTGGACACGTTGAACAGGGAATTGGAGACCTACCATTGTGTCCTAGATTTGGCTAATGCATTCTTCAGTATCCCAATTGCTGAGGAGTCACAGGACCAATTTGCTTTCACATGGGAGGGTAGGCAGTGGACCTTTCAGGTGTTACCACAAGGGTACGTGCATTCTCCAGCCTTTTGCCACAATTTGGTGGCACAAGATTTGGCACAGTGGGATAAGCCCAGTGATGTTAAACTGTTTCATTACATCAATGATCTGATGTTAATCTCGACTTCATTGGACACACTTGAAAAAGCAGTGATCTCGCTCTCGGCTTACCTGCAGGAAAAGGGATGGGCCATTAACCCGCAGAAGGTCCAAAGGCCTGGACTGTTGGTTAAGTTCTTAGGAGTTGTTTGGTCTGGTAAGACTAAGGTCTTACTTAGTGCTGTTGTTGACAAGATACAGGCATTTCTGGTACCGACCATGGTAAAGCAATTGCAGGAATTCTTGGGTGTATTGGGATATTGGAGGACATTTATACCACATCTTGCACAACTTCTGAGGCCATTGTACCAGCTGACTAAGAAAGGCCAGTTGTGGGACTGAGGCCAATTGGAGCAGGATGCCTTCAGGCAGGCCAAAGTGGCTGTGAAGCAGGCACAGGCTCTTGGCATTTTTGACCCCACTCTCCCTGCCGAGGTAGATGTGCCTGTCACTCCGGAAGGTTTTGGTTGGGGACTGTGGCAGTGCCAAGGGTCTATCTGAACTCCAATAGGCTTTTGGTCACAGCTGTAGCATGGGGCAGAGGAATGATACAGTATGATTGAAAAGTAGTTATTGGCTACCTATGCTGCATTGCAGGTGGTGGAACCTATCACTCAAACGGCGGAAGTGATAGTGAAGACCACCTTGCCTATCCAGGGGTGGGTCAAAGATTTGGCCAAGGTCCCTAAGACTGGGGTAGCCCAGGCACAGACTGTGGCATGGTGGGTCGCCTACCTGAGTCAGCGCAGCCGCTTCTCCTCTTCGCCATTGGCTGAGGAACTTCAGAAGATCTTGGGCCCTGTAACCTATCACTGTGACGCACCTGAGGAAGTTGTGATTTCCCTACCTAGAGGTAGCTCGATGAAGGAGGGAAAAGACCCCATCCAGAAGGATGCATGGTATACGGATGGGTCCAGCAAAGGCAATCCACGTAAATGGTGTGCGGTTGTTTACCATCCCTCTACTGAGACCATCTGGTTTGAGGAAGGGGATGGACAGAGTAGCCAGTGGGCTGAGTTGCGAGCCGTATGGATGATCATCACTCAGGATCCAGGTGATACTGCACTGAATATCTGCACGGATAGCTGGGCCGTCTACCGAGGTCTCACACTCTGGATTGCACAGTGGGCTGCCCAGGACTGAACTATATATATATCCATGCCTGGCCTATATGTGGTCAGGACATGTGACTTGATATTTGGAATGTGATGAGGCACAGGACGGTATATGCCTATCATGTCTCTGGACATCTGCCCATGCAATCACCTGGTAGTGACGAGGCTGATACACTGGCTAGAATTTGATCGCTGGAAGACTCGCCAGCTACGAATACAGCCCACTGGTTGCACAGTAAATCGCGACATGCGTGTCAGAAGACGATGTGGGCAGCTGTCCAAGCTTGGGGGCTGCCCATCCAAATGTCAGATGTTGTGCAAGCTTGTCAAGACTGCAATGCCTGTGCACAGATGAGACCGTGGCCCTTGCCGGAGACCACGGCCCACCTGGTGAGGGGACATAATCCCTTACAAAGGTGGCAGGTTGACTACATAGGACCCCTGCTGTGGTCTGAGGGGGCGAGGTATGCCTTGGCGTGTGTTGACACAGCAAGTGGACTACTGCAGGCCTATCCGGTACCACGGGCAACTCAGGCTTATGATATAAAAGGACTCACAAAGTTGATGGCAACATATGGGACCACCCAGGTCATTGAAAGTGACTGGGGTACACACTTCACAGGTGTGACAGCACAGCAATGGGCTGTTAAAAACAGCATGGAATAGCGATTCCATCTACCCTGTAATCCAACGGGAGCAGGCCTGATAGAGCGGTATAATGGCATTCTAAAGGCCGCTTTGAAGACCCACTCCCAGTCCTTGCAGGGGTGGACCAAGCAGCTGCATGAAACTCTAGGAGATCTTAATGAAAGACCGAGGGATGGCAGACCCAATGCTTTATGCATGCTGCAAACCACTTGGACTACCCCACTTAGGATCCAAATTAGGGGTGATGACAAGGACTTGAAATCCCAGGTTGGGACATTAAATAACCTACTGCTCCCTGCCCCCGTGGACCATGAGCCTGGCACCCACAAGATAAAGTGGCCTTGGGAGGTGCAGGTAGGCCCAAAATGGTGTGGCCTACGTGCAGCTTGGGGGAGGTTGTTATCAGAAGGAGGATCAGTAACCCCTCAGGCAGTTGGTACATGGCCCACGGAAATTATAGTACATACTCCAATTTTCATTGCAAAAGGAACACTAATAATATCAATGTGGCAAAACAGAGTCCCCGCTTTGGTACCTGATATAATAGTACAACCTTCAGTATCAGGCCAAAAGCTGTGGTATAAATGACCTAGACATGCCCCTATCCAAGCAGAGATCTTAACTCAGGATCACAACGTAGCCTGTATCCTACCATGGAGGGAGGATTTACCTATTCTGGTGCCAATCAAACAGCTGTTTTATCCTCCCTGAGATCCACGGCCCATGAACCCACCAGCCAGAGCAACGACTCTGCGCTCTTTATGCTCGACTATCGGTGGAGAGACATTGTAACATCCTGTCCTTCCATGGCAACTGGTGGTGGACTTTCTCAAAGAAAAACTGGGTGTGGACTCTTCAAGGGCCTTGGACAGATCCTACAACAACTACGATCCCTGCCTATAACTGGATAGATTTATGGACTTTTACGTATTGGTTGCCAGAATTGTTAATTGTATATCTTGTAATTGTCAAAATTGGAATATACTTCTGAGGGTGCTCACTCACAGTTCATGCTGTGAAGGGGTGGAGTGTAAGGGAAACATGAGGTCATGGTCTGAATTAGTGATTGAACGCCTGGTGAAGGGCGGTGGCTGGCCTAAGGAACACCAGTCCCCCCCCTCCATGTGACCAGGAGGGGTGGACCCAGGGTGGGACTTCCCTGGGCTTATTTAAGAGCCAGCCACCAAGGGGAGAGGATCTCCTGTGTGGGACCTGGTTGTTTGTCATCTTGGTGGGAAATTGCTGTTGTGTAAGTTAAAATCTTTTGTTTACAATCATTAAACCCTTTAATACTTTACCTGGGATTGCTTCTGTGATTGCACCACACCCTGACATCTGGAAATGAGGTTAAACTCTTAATATAAGTTATCTCTCATTGGAAAAGAAGACAACCAATAGGCCTTTTGACTGTTTTGTCCAGTCTTAGAAGAGCAAAAAAAGCTTTACATAAATCAGATATGAGCTCATTTTATGCATGTCATTTCCTACCTTAATCCCGCTGTGGGCTTATCATTCCCCTAAATTGCAGCTTGATGCACTCTTGCAAAGCTATCTTTGTGCATTTGGGAAAAAAACGTTTCATGTTAACTCCTAGTTTTATTTCATTTATTGCTTCTCCTCTTGACTGGAAAACATCTTCACAGCAGATGAGTGAAGGAAGTGTCATGTTAAGTTAAATGATGCCACCATAACACTAGAAACAACATAACACGCTACAGAAGAAGGCAAAAGGAGTCTGTAGTGTTCGTATATTGATTGCTTTCTCCAAAGTTATTGAACAAAGAATATATTATGTTATGAGTGTAGCAAATCATAGAATATCCATTAGTGTTCAGGAACTCTTCATGGATTATGTCTTAAGTTTCTTTACACGTTGGAGAAAATACTCTGAAAAGACCACATTTCTTGTTTTTCTTTTTTTAAGACAATCACTCTCCCATTCTTTCCTCTCCCCCTGTCCCAAGAATAAAAGCTCATGTAATGTATATCATACAGCAACTAATTATTTTGAGTAAATGTAAAGGTCTAATTATAATCCAAGTTGACTAAGATTCAGTCTTTTATTTTTTTTTTGATTAGCCTCATATATGTTTCAACTTAAAATATATATATTATCACTCCTATCATTAACAAAGTTATTAATTTTTATTATTTACATCTAAATACTGTTCACAAGTCAAAGTTCTGGTATACTGATACAGTGAGGGTGCAATGTGAAAGAAAAATCAGTCCCACCTCAAACAGCTTAAAGAATGGATTTAATGAGTAGCAGTCTGACAGACAAATACAAGAAAATGCCAAGATTTATGAACTAGTTATGTTGTCATAACATATAAGAATAAATTCAGTTTTCAACAAAAGCTAAAATGAAATATATTCATTTCTTTACTGAAAGAAAAAGCAATCTTAGAATTAAATTTTGAAAGTTGACTACTGATTTTGGCTGCTTTAATTTCCAAGTAGATAAGCAAACCATCTTGAATGAGAAAAGATTTCAGCGCATGGGAATAAAGGAAACCAATAAAAGGATATTTTTCCATTTACTACTCATTTTTCATAATAAAGACCATACTTCTTAATTAAAGACATAATCTTAAGGTGAAGATTTAACTGTCTATAAAGCTACAAGTGAGCCCATTCACAAGTTTGAAAGAGTTAAAAATTATTTGTGGGAAATTTAATGAATTACACCACCTTTTCTTTCCTTTCTTACAAATGTCTTTGTTTTAACATTGGTAATTTTGAGTAGGTGTTGATTAGGAAAATTCGTGTATGATATGTTGAATCCCATATCTTAGTGAAATAGCAAGAATAACAAAAGTTTAAATCAACCTTCCTTATTATTACTTTCCTAATTGGTGATTTATTTATTTATTTGACTTCCTCGATGGAGAATTTTTTCTCCTAGTTCAAAGAGAATGGGTTCTTACCTATCTAGGGTAACAAAAACACCAGAAGTCCTGGATTTCAGTTAGATCTGTCTACAGCTCACTGCTCATAATGAGAGTTTGACTTTGTCCAGGTCTGAAACTCTCTTTCACTTACCCTTACTCATCCTCTGCCTTCTCATTGAACCTTCTCCTGTCCTTCAACTATAGTTCTGTTCCTTTTGTCTCTCTGCTGAATTTTACTAAACCTTACAATTTAATTTCCAGTTATGTAAAATGAACTTTTAAATAGCTGTCTTATAACAAAGAAGTTCTTTCCCCTTATGCAATTTATTTTCTCAGGAAAATAAACAAATCTACAATGATAAGGTCTTATGCTTACAAAGAACTAGATTAACACTCAGCCAAACAGGCACACACATCTCAGAGAACTGTAAAAATCCTCTGCAGTAGCTCAAGATTTCTTTATTGACAGTAGTTACCTAACTTGTTTCTTTCATCTTCTCCTTGTGGGGACTTCTGGAAAGTCTCCATGAGTAACTGAAGAGCACTGCACCCAGTTTAAGTTCAGCAGGGTGTTTCTGTCAGTACTTTTCCTTGCTTTCAAGACAAATCACAGAATTGTAGGGATTGGAAGCGAGCTTGAGAGATCGAGTCCAACCCCCCTGCCAAAGCAGGTTCCCTAGTGCAGGTTGCACAGGTAGGCGTCCCGGCGGGTCTTGAGTATCTCCAGGGAAGGAGAGTCCACAACCTCCCCAAGCAGCCTATTCCAGTGCTCTGTCACCTGCACAGTGAAAAAATTCTTACGCATATTGGTGTGGAACTTCCTATGCTCCAGTTTTACTCCATTTCCCCTCATCCTGTCCCCAAACACCACTGAAAAGAATACAAATACCGTGCTGGGTCTCTGCCAAGGTACAGAAAAGAATGTGACAAGATTGAACTGGCTTTTTGATTAATCTTTCCCGGCCTATTGGGTAGTAAAGTACTAAGGGACACTGATGTAAGGAAGGGGATGACAAATCTTAGGACCTATTCACTGGGCAGAATTGTGTCACACATGCACTCTACTTTTGGCTTAAGATAAGACGTTTAATCTCTCCTTACTTAAGCCCTATCTGTGAAATGGATGTCAGGGCATTGCTGCAACAGGAGCTGTAGTGAGAGGGAAAGGGTATATATTTAATAGCTGACTAGGGGCTGGATGGTAAAATTCATTGAGTGTTGGGTAGGTTCATAATGAATTTCTGACTTGGGAGACAAACACGAGTGGTACTTCACTACTTGAGTCTTAGGATGAAGAAAAGGGCCTGTATCATTAATCAGCCAGGAAAAAAGTCTGTAAATTGGGAAAAAAGAGGAAAATGTATTGTTATATTTTTCAACACACTCAAGGGAACTGGCCACACTTGGCAGACAAAGGAGCTCAGAAGTTCAAAGACAAATTTAAACCACATTTTAATGTGTTTTCTTTTTCTTTTTTGAGTTCATGATACCACTTTGTAGTAAGATCTGTTTTGCTTTTTATTTGTGTTTTTTTCATCCTGCCTCTCTGCTTCACAAGAGCCTTCAAGATTTCATGTGAGCTGTCTTCTGAAACTTCATGACGGTTTCCCCAAGGCATTGATTTAAAGTGTCTTACCTTCCCAACCCTACCAACAATGTTATCTCTTGATGGATTGAGAACTGGCTGTCTGGCAGAGCTCGGAAGGTAGTGATCAGCAGTGCAGAGTCTATACGGAGGCCAAACTAGCGGTAACTAGTGGTGTTTCCCAGGGATCAGTGCTAGGTCCAGTCTTGTTCAACATCTTCATCAATGATATGGACAAAGGGATAGAGTCCACCTTAAGCAAATTTGCTGATGATACAAAGCTGGGAGGAGTGCCTGACACACTAGAAGTCTGTGCTGCCTGTCAGTGAGATCTGGACAGGCTGGAAAGTTAAGCAGAGAGGAATCAGATGAAATTTAACGAAGGAAATGTAGAGTCTTGCACCTGGGGAGGAATAACAGCATGCATCTGTACTGGTTGGGGGATGACCTGTTGTAAAGCCACTCTGCAGAGAAAGACCTGGATGTCTTGGTGGACAACAGATTGGCCATGAGCCAGGCTGAGAGGGGATCTTATTAATGTTTGTAAATATCTAAAGTGTGGGAAGCAAAAGAGTGGGGCTAGGCTCTTCTCAGTGGTGTGTAGTGATAGGACAAGGGGCAATGGCCGAAAAATGCAACATTGGGAGTTCCACACAAACATACACAAGGACTTTTTCATGGTGAGAGTGATGGAGGGCTGGAACAGGCTACCCAGGGGAGTTGTGGAGTCTCCTTCTCTGGAGATATTCAAGACCCGTCTGGACACCTACCTGTGTGACCTACTGTAGAGAACCTACTTTAGCAGAAGGTTGAACTTTATGATCTCTTGAAGTCCCTTCCAACCCCTGCAATTCTGTGATTCTGTTATTCTTCCTAACTGTCTCTGATTTAGAGGGACCCAAAAACCAGATCACTTAATTTCCCTCATAAAGTTCATTCTCAGTATTGTCATCTGTGATACAACTAAATATTTCTTTGGTCCTGGGAATTACAGATTGAGACACCTCTCTCTACTGTCAGAATCAGAAATAAGTGAATATCATATCTAAGAATCCCTAATGTTCTCAATCATCTTGTAGATGATACTTTTTAAAAAATAAAATGACACCTAATGTTAGAGTAATTTAGTAGCTACCATCTGATTGTGTTAAGTGTGTTGTTAAATAATCTCTTTGTACTTAAAAAGAATAATAACAATAATTGCAAAAAATCACTAACTGCTGTTTAATATTCAAAATTAAGTTGCTGCAAGCAGCACTAGGCACATCAAAATGTTTTTTTGAAATAGGCAGTATATTAACATAGACAATATTTAAAATTTTCATGGCTGCTCTTAGACTGTCACCTGTCTCTCTTGTTGCCCATCACAACTTGTATACTTCATTGTCCTAAATTCTAAAATGCTCAGCAGAGGAAACCTCTACAGTGAATGGAAACGGACGAATGTACTTGCCGTCAGCAAAAGTTCTCTTTTGTCCAAATACAGAGAACCTACTAGGTACAAGAAAAATCCTTTGAGAATAAAAGAAAAATGAGCATTTTGGATTAGAATACAATCCTTGGCTCAGACAAAACAATTTTTCCTATGTTGTCTTCCACAAATGTCAGTACATTCCTATATTCTGGATTCTCTTGGATTCTCTTTGACAAAGTAGGTATTTTCACAGTAGTAGACTCCCGAGGGCTTGAAGAACATGGAAAACAAAGTAGAGACATGGAGCTACTTCAAAATAGTGACAAATGTCATCCTACCAGTGTTTATTTATTTATTTTTCTTTTCTTGAAACTTTTGGAGATTTTTTGTCATTCTTAGAAACTGAACTGTATATAGAGGTATATGGATTTTCTACTCTCTCGCTATTGAAATGGCTGATATAGTAATGGCTGGTGATTTTCTGTCTACAGGGGTCCAACTGATGTAGACGTGGTCATTTAGGACTCAGGCTGAACCAGTGCTAGCCATTTTATTCAGATAAGACGAGTGCTATTATAAGGAAAGTAGTCTAAATGCCCTGTTTCAGGTAGTTAATAGCTATTTTCACTTTCAAATTCAGATGCGTAACTCAGTTTTATATCCTTGCTTTCTCTGTCTGAACATATAATTGCTAACATAACTTTGCATTCTTGTAAAGGTAGAGATAGATAAAGGGAATCATAGAATGGTTCAGGTTGGAAGGGACCTTAGAGATCATCTTGTTCCAACCCCCCTGCCATGGGCAAGGACACCTCCCACTGGACCAGGTTGCCCAAAGCCCCATCCAGCCTGGCCTTGAACACCTCCAGGGAGGGGGCATCCACAACTTCTCTGGGCAACCTGTTCCAGTGTCTCACCACCCTCACAGGGAAGAATTTCCTCCTTATATCTAGTGTAAATCTACCCTCTGTCAGTTGATAACTGTTACCCCTTATCCTGACATTCCTGACATTCCTGTAGGCCCCCTTCAGGTACAGGAAGGCTGCTATCAGGTCCCCCCACAGCCTTCTCTTCTCCAGGCTGAAGAG
>WBMW01004615.1:19426-41300 GCA_013396635.1 Penelope pileata | reverse complement strand
GAGGGGGGGGGGGGGGAGGGAGGGAGGGGAGAAGAGAGAGAAATGTTCTGAGAGCATCATGGGAGTTACAGAACATGTGGAATTCTACTTTTCCTTGTGGACTGCTTTTCCTCACTGAGACCAAATTTTTCACTGCACTCTGCATCAAGGATTGGCCTAAATATTAAATTGTTTTTGTAAGGAAACATTTCCATTTGACATGACGACATGGTACAGTACAAAGTGCTGTGAAATACACGCTCAAAATAGCCATACATAATAATGAGCAATATATACTAATGAGCCATACATACCACCTTCATTTTCCTCCTGTATGTTTTTCCTTGGAAATCCCCATGCTTCCAATTATTTCTTCTTTCCTGTACAGCAATACCTAGATCCACTTGGGCAAAAGTCTTTTACAACGCAAGATCACTGTCACAGAGATGATACATTATTGAAGAACAATGGGAATCTACCTGGGAAATTATTTTGTCTCATATGAAGCTCAGGTAAATGCACTGCTTTGTATTCTGTTCCTTTTTAATTTCTTAACCTTCCCTGCTTGTCTCCTTTTTCTATTTTTCTGTTCTTCTGGTTTTGTTTGTTTGTTTTTATTAGATGGATTTTAAATTCTGTTTTTTAAAGTGTTCTTGGGCAGATTTCTGCAAGTAACAGTTATATAAATAAAGATATAGTCTTGGGTTATGAAGCTTACTTTTATTGACTGCAACAGAAGGTTTAAGTTCAACTTCCTCTTATCTGATTATATTTAACAGAACTGTGGGAATTCACAGTGCTATAAAAATGGACCTTGCTGCTGGCTGGCATACCCCAGAATATTTAAATAAAAATAGCAATAAAAACTCAACCAAATATTATTTATGTCAGTTAGATGCCAATGAAAACTAAGGCTTTCAGGGGTAGACAAGATCGATTTTTAAATTTTTTCTCTCCCTTTTTTTTTTTTTTTTATATGACAGAATGACACACTCTTCACTCAGCCACTCAAGCTGAAGAATGACTGAAGAACCGTGTGAAGGTCAAACATATTTTCACCCAACTGATGCTCTTTTAAAACTGACTTAACCCTCCTTTTGCTTTTCTGCACAACATGGAAGTTAGTGTTGCAGCTCCAAATTAGGGAAAAGTGTGGCAAGGCTTCATAATGATTTTTTGTATTAAGAAAAACATTCTCCCTATGAGCAGAACTGTAATTTGCACACTGGGTTGCATTCTGCTTATAACATTCTTCCTGGAAGAAAGCACTTTCACAACTGGCTCCACAGTGCTCCCCAAAAATAAGTATACAAATACAAATGGAGACATAGATTAATACAGGCTCTGATATTACAATGGACATCCAGGGTACAATGAAGACATTATTAAATATGAGAGACAACGCTTTCCTCATGATATTCAACAGTAGACATTGCAGTTTGAGATAGAAAGGAGACTTGGACCCATTGTTGGTCAGCACAGAAGCATTCGCTAATACATAAATAAAATTTGATAAACAAACTTAAATAACAGAATCCTGTATTTACAGGAAAGAATAAATAAATAAACCAATAAAACAAAAGAACAACAACAAAAACAAAACAGAACAATAGAACACCAAGAAACAGTATTTTCAGATTTAGAAGTCCCCAAGTCCTCAGAGACACTTCCTCACTTTATGTTTCTCCTCCATAACACGAGTTTCTCATGCTTTCAGGAAAAAAAACAAACAAACAAAAAAAACCCAACCAACAACAAAAAAACCATGTTTTCAGCTTCTGCTGCTCACAGACCAGAGGTGTAAGCTGTAATCGGCTGACAGGTCTTTGCACCATTGACCTACTATTTTCTGAGAAAAGGAACTGAGATGCTAAGGGGATCAGCATCCTTAACGGGACTTATATTAAAAGTAGACTCACTGTAAGATGGATGTTGTTTTTTTAGGACCTGCTGCATAACTCATCATCTTACACAGCTTTCAGGTGACTACATGTGCATGTCTCTTTGTAATATCAGTCAGTACCTTAGAAGGAAGACTATTGTCTAGCTATGTTCTCAAACATCCAGTTTCTGTGAGCATGGGAAGACTGTTGGATTATGAAAACTAGTGGCAGAATATGGCCAATGTAAATCACTTTTCTGTTATTCTGAACTTGCTGTGCAATGCAAATTTTTGTTGTTTATTAAGACTGTATTTACTTCTGGACATGCAATGGCTCTCATAAAAAATGAATTCCTGCAAGTAAGGACAATGAAAAAGCAGAAAAGGAGAGACTTATGTTGAGCTTTCTGAATGTGTATTATGTTATTTGGGACTCTCCTTTCAGCAGTGAAATACTTTTGTGAAGAGGCTGCGGAAGGTGTAGAAGAGGGATATCAAATGAAAATATACAGAAAAAAAATAAAAAGGGAAAAAAAGGATACGCTGTGCTCTAAGAAGAAAAAGTAGGAAAGGAAGGTAGGAGGATGGTCAGTACTAAAAAAGCATACTTTACAAGATGCCATTTTGATGAAATTTCTGCTCTACTTTATACTACATTTAGTACTACAGGAAAAAAAATGGCTTATTAGAATAGATATATATATAGAATTATAATAGAATAGATAATAAGCTTCTTGTGTAACTGTACAAATTGTTCGCATTTTGCCTCAGCTTCCCAGCTTTGGAATGCTTGGGCTTACCTCAAGTAAATCTGGGCATCACCAAGTTTAGATGGTTAGGTATTTGGATTTCTCTATAGTGAAAGAAGAGAAGGATAATGGATAATTCAATTATTTTGTTACTTCATTTACTAAGTGTTCTTCAGTAGCTTATTGAAATCTCATCGATTGTGTCTATTTCCACTGTGTTTAGCTGAATCCAGCAAATGCAGGCACAAGTGTACCTAACTTTTACAATATTAAAGAACAACTTTTCTGCTACCTGTCCTCCTTTACAAAAATGAAACAGAACATCCACACCTTCCCATTCTTCTCAGCAGCCAAAGTGATTCAAGCTCAATGCCTCATTTCCATCCACATGCCCATCCTTATGAAACCTGCAAATTCTTCTAATGGTACTGTTTCTCCACAGTGTTCCTTGGCATGAGAAAAATCAGGGAACATAAACCACAAAATGTTACATGGTGCCTTAGTTGTGCTAACTCTTGTAATGCTAAGGACACTCCACCTGTAACCTACCTTTCACTTGTAACCTAGTAAACCTTCATCAACTCACCTCAAGACTGCTGCAACATCCCAAGAGATATTACCTTTATCACCGTGTGTTATTGGATTCTAATCTTTTACATCTGATTTCTTCTGCAAAATTCTTTGCCTTTGAGGTTTAAATGATCGTTCTTCTGCCTCCTCACTCATTTGCCTTCTTAGCTATTTGCCTATACTTCTGTGCATCTATCACCTTATAGGTTTTAGTTCAAAACTTCATATTACAACAAACACAGCTTAGTAGAACTCACCTTAATATCCAGTAAATATCATCAATAACATACATTCCAAAATTTAATGGTCAATTAGCATGCAACACCTGCACATGATAAGGCATGCTCCAACCAGCACCAATACTGTCTTAAATAGTAACTGCCAGTAGGGAGATTGAGCAAATCTTGACAAAAAGTATAATTTTAAAAGTGACAAAATGAGAAAAAAAGACTTTTTCATCACTTTTGACTTGATCATTGTCACCACCTGCTGCTTCAGAAAGGATAGCTAGAGGAGGAGTCTAACATGAGCCCATCACTTTTCTTCCAACCTGAAGGAGTGGAGTTTCCTCTTTTTCTCTCTTTTCTCCTCCTTGCTTCATTCCCCAGCTTAGGACAACTGTAAAGTTCGTGTAAGTCATCTATAATGGACTGTATGAGTAAACTGTGTGGATGTGAACCTGCCTCAACTTTTATCGTGCAATAGAGGAGAGTATATTATAAGCCAAGTCTGGGTAGAAATCAGCTAGGAGAGAAGGCTGGAGTGGAGATGGATCTCTGTGCAGACCATTTAATGTCCTTGGTTTCACTTGGATCATTAAATTTGTACCGGAGTCAAATATCTTCTGGGAAAATATGAGTCATAAAACAAACAGTTTATCCAAATATGAGAAAGTCCCCTTCTGTCTTCTTGTCTAGAATCTAAATCAGTAAGGTGAACATCAGGGGGCCATCACATTCCCAGTCAAACTGTTTTGCTGATGATACCTACTCAGCCGTTTATGTTCTTAAACTCTTAGTTCCCTCTTCAAAGAAAATACTAAGTACTAATACTAATACAGTTCAGAAGCACAAAGGTGGAAGTTCAGGTATAACTGTGTGTATAGAAGGTATAAAGGATGTTGCTGGCAAGTACTTCAAAATTAAGCCAAGGGCTGCTTGTGAAGGCACCTTTGATGAAGGGCTTATTTGGAGATAGGAATGGGATAAGCATTATCCTGTAAAACTCACTAAAAAAATTAAAAGAGGACATGTTTTTTTTTCACTAGAAATGTAAATCTCTGGGATCCATTTTTACAAGAATGTGTCAATTATGATACAAATTCATTTGGATTAAAAAAAAGTCACAAGAAAACAAATGGAAACTGTTTACATATTGCAACATTTTTTTTTAAATAAACTTACAGTTTCCAAATAGGTTCTCTATATTTAATCATAATGTTAAAAGATGGATATAGATAGAAATTGAATAAAATTTTTTATTGGCTGCTGCAAAAAATACTCCACCACCTGCAAAAATAATTTAATTAAAAATTTTTGACTATTTCAGAACAAAATCTGGCTTCAGAATATTTCTTATCGCAACATCTGTTCTTGTGAGGACTTCCTCCAGTTATTATGTAAGTATCACAAAATGAATGCAACAGAGGTAAGCATATTCGTATTTCTTTAACCCTAGAAAAAAAAGGATAATCTACCTTGTTTACACCTTGATTCAGTTTTGCACACTGAAGCCCTCTTGATGTTCACTGTAAGATCCTACAGATGTAAATACTAAACATACCAAGGGATTAATAACTTACTGCACCTTTGCTACCTGTTGCCTCCCCTTCATATATAATATAAATATTAACAGGAGTCCTCTAGTCTGATAAACAGCAAATTTAACAACTAACTTATAATAATGTCATTCTTGGTAATCTTAAAACAGTCAGTAAAATAGCATTTGGGTAGCACTTCTTCAGCTATATCTCACAGTGACATAGGAAAACAGTGGCTGAAATGAGGACAGTCCCTATAATGACAGAACTGCAGTTTGTATTTCCTACTTCTCTCAGGAACAAGTAATCATATTTTATATTTAGACTCCCAGAAAGGGTCTTGAAAGGGAAAGGAAAGTGTAGTTTACTGGAACTCAATGATATTTGATACAGTTTACTCAGAGGAATATTCTGAGCAGAAAAAAGTAATTCTCAAGTTGTAGAGCAAGGTACACACCTTAAAAATATGTATGAGACCCTTTATTTTTACTTACAGAGGAGACTGAAGCTTGATATAATTTGAGGATCAAATATTATTTCAGGTTAATTTTAGCTCCATGGTTAGAAAAGTGTGAGAAGGAAATACTGATGCCTCGGTATCCCATTTATCAGAGGAGTGCTCAGAGGTACGTTAGAGGGTAAAAATAAGACTTTCAGGGAAAAGAGAAAATCATCTGCTCTTAGTGCTTTCCTGTGAGAAGGAACAAGCCAGACTCAGGTACGCAGCTCCTGATGGGTTCCACAAGTATGTCTCCTCAGTAGACAGAAATACCTCCAATAACCCATTCTCCATAGGAACAGGCATCTGTGCTTCACTTTTTCCCTAACAAATCTATTATATTAAGCGGCGTGCATAACTAACTCCCTGTTGTAGTATCAGAGGGCTTTGTTTATGGATTGTCACCTAAATATATGTCTAGCTTACGATCTTGTTGATGAACATTATATATGCTTGAACATTACATATGCTTGTCTGCTTCTACACTGTTATCACAAAGAAAAAGCACTTAGCAGGAGGAAGAGGCTGTGCAAGCAGCAGGACAGCCAGCCCTGGGCACTGCTCAGCTCATACAGGGGACAAATTTACTATTAACTGAAGAATCCAGATTTTCCTGAACAATCACCTTCAGGAATAGGAATTACTGCTGACACAAAACAACATTTTAGGAAGGTTATTCTGTTATTTTATTTTATTTTTTTGTCTCTGTATGTTTTTGTCAAATCTATATACTCTGAAGCCTGCCAATGAATGGTACAGTTCACAATGAATGCATGTAGTAGTATGTGATGCTTAGGAGCATGACTGGTTTAGATGCAGCTCTTGAGGAGTTCAAATGCTTTTTGCATGGCTCTGCTATATAATGTGAGGAGTTGTGGGACAATGGTGGTAAGGTCTGCAGGTCAGTCTGACCCCATCACTAGAGGCGAGTCCAAATTGTCTGGTTTCAGGTACTGGAATTTCACTACATTCCCAGCAGTTAGTAGGGAAAGAAATCTTGGTGTGAGGAATTCAAAACTGTTACATTATGGGATACTATGATTGAAGATAAACCTTTTGTGTATTACTTTTAGCAATGTATTCTCTTAAAAAGAGGCTATCTCATGAGATTTCTGGTAAGTTTTGTTTCTAGCTGTGACTAAAATACTACAAGGAAAAGAAAATACCATCTTTCCACACAGCTGTTTTTACACTTTCTTTTCAAACTCCAGCCAATGCCAGGGATTGCAGATGAAACTGGGAATGTATGTCAGAAGTACATTACAGAACTGTAATGAGGTTTTATCAGTATGAATTTTGAGGAGCTGAAGTGCTTAGCTGCAGCAGAGCTGTGTGGATAGGACAACGTGTTGCTGTTACAGTGGCATTAAAGCAGGGATCTCAAAGCAGAACTCATGTGGTGAATTGAACTCCATATACAAGCAATTTTTATTACACTGAAAAATGGTGAAATCACTAGTTTGGCTTTCCAGAGATCTATATTTCAATACTTCGTTGTGATTTCACTAGGAAGGTTGCTATGTCACAAGGGAAGAAAAAAAAATTGGACACCAAAACTTAAATACAACACTAAGATGTTAGAAAAGTCTCTCTTCTGCTTTAGGCACAATAAGTTAATCTCACCCCATGTACATCCAGCAGCCAGCAGCCGACAATGTCTAGTGCTGGATTTCTGAGGCTGTATTAAATTATCTGGGGACTTTTTAATGTTGTTGTTGTTGATTTTTTTTTCCCTGTTGTTCATGATTTTGCCTCTGTAAGCTCCAGTTTCACTCTTGATATCATATCACTTCCATGATATGTCTACATGACCCCAATCTAGTTTTGTTCCTGGGTTATCGTGGACTCTATCTTCTTCCATGATTTCTTTGGTCTCTTGATTTTTGTCCTAAATTCTGTCGTGGTCCTGAAGAGACTATAGGTGGACAATCTGGGATCTCTATCCATGCCGTTGTACAGATGCTTCAAATTAATTTTCCTTCTCTACTCAATATTCTCCATTTTTATTTCTTCTTCAGAGAAAAAAAAAAAGAGAAAATAGTAAAAAATAAATTAAAAAAAATAGAACATCAGAAAATAAAAGAATTGCCTCTGGGCTTGACAATGCCAGATTTATTTGTAATTTTAACTCATCTTTAATTAAATTCCAATAGTTACTGAACACAGCAAATCTAGCAAATCCAATCTTTTTTCTTTTCTTTTTTTTTTTTCCCTTTTTTTTTCTTTTTTTTCCCAATTTCAACTTTGTAGCTCCTGCAAAGGAACTAAATTCTTTTGGTATTTATTATCTATCAATACCTAATCAGAACCTGAGATGCTGCTTTATGTCACCTGAAGAAGCTCATCTTATTGTCCATGACCTGCAACAAAGTGAGTAGATGTTGTTTTTGTGAACAAAAACAGACTTCTCCTTTCATGACCATTGCTGCCAGGACAGAGAGGGGTGTTCATGACTGTTTGTCCCTTGAAAACTGGTCTCGATGATCAGACCATTCATATAGGACAGAGGATATGTTCAGGGTCTATGTCAAACAAAGCTTGCACTCTCCAGCTCCCACTGTCCTGTATCATGTCATCCCCCTCAGTATTATGAGGAGTGAGGAGGAAATGTCATCTCACCTGCTAAAGATGGACCACTGCAAGGAAAGGCATGAAAGACTTACGAGAAAACAGATTGCCAAAGGTAGCTCAGTGAATAAAAGCAGTCTGTGAATAGAGAATTACTTAAGTCAGGGTCTGTAACTCTTCTTTCTCAGCTAGTGCCTTTTTAAGAGGAAATATTTAACCCTATGGAAGAATTCTGGGACAGTTATCTTGAGAAGACAGTGATTTCTGCTACAGATTCTTGATGTCCCCATGTCCCGGGCCTGGTTCCTCAACAGAAATAAAATGACTGAAATGTCTCCATGCCTGGAAGAGCTCATGCACAATATAAGTGCACAATGCAAGGGAGTAGGAAGAGACTGTAAACTGAAGGCAGGTAGAGACGTACACTGCAACCACCAGACAATTATGATTAATATAGACAATTATGATTATGATTTAGCCATAGGATCCCCAATAGCCATTAACAAGATGCCTCATTTTCCTGGCAAAAAAAAAAAAATTAAAAGGGAAAATTCACTGGCTAAGCAACACTGCAGAAACCCAGGGGTAAATGTTTGCCTTGAACAGGGCTGTAAGCTACACAAAAGAGACTAATTAAATGAGTCTCTGGCCTTAGTTATGTTAGAAATGAGAGAGGGCTGTATTGTTATTTTTTAATTCCCCAGCCTATGAAGAGCAATGTAGGAGAGGTAGGGGGAGGGGAGGGGGAGAAAGATATTCCAGGGCAAAATGAGATTTCTGAGGTTTCTTTTGTTTGCAGAACCAGCTGGAGGGAAGAACATGTTTCCCCTTCTCTCTCCCAAAGGTGGAGCTGTTGCAAAGGAAGAGAGGCAGTTGAGCGCCTGCACACACATACACACGCACACACTCACAAAGTTCTGCACTCTGCAGCAGGACTTTGAAGCTTCTCCGAAAATAAACTGCTTTCTTTCTGTACGGAGAAATAAAAATCCGTATTATTATAGCAGCTGCGTTATTGCAAAATTCTACCAAAACACAACGACTGATATTAAGTATCTAACCCCTCTTAATTGTCTATTTCATGGGCTTTAGATTTCTGGATTGCTAAAATAACCATCTGAAGACAAGACTTCGATTCATTTTGTTTTATTAGTATTATTATTTCCTTACAATAATAATAACACTTTACACTTATACAGCACTGTTCATCTGCAGATCCAGACAATAAGGACTGGATTGCTGCTATTATCCTATCACACCCCACGGATGAGAGGGGATAGAAAATTCACCAGGAAGATGAGGCTTGGGGAAAAATTTTCTGAAACCTTGAGGATCAGGGATGATGTACAAAGAAGAGTAATTAAATCCATGACAGCAAGGTCAGCTTCTTCAATGAATTTCTTTGTTGATAAATCTTTCCAAAACATACTGATATTATCATTTTCAACAGAACATTAATTAATGATAGGAACTTAACAATCTTGTCTGAACAGACATGAAGCCAAGAATTTGGAAGTATGGTATGATTTCTTCTGAAGCATATATTCTAGTTGAGGAACAGCTGAACAAATGTAGAGGAAGGGAAACTGGTGTTATGCTAAACAATAGACTTGATGATCAAAATGCCCCCACTTCACTCTTAAAATCTGTGAATAAATGAATAATCTGGTGCCTCAAGCCACTCACTTATGGATCTAGCAGGGGATGTCTAGAAGTGGATATCTTTTGGAACAACACTAGTTTTCAATCGCAATTTGGTTCAGAAATACACCTGTGTGACTGGGAACAATGCCAAGCAGTGCAGGTAGGTCTGTCCCATCTGATCTTTGCCATGTAACTTAGACAGAGACAAGAAATGCAGTTGCTTCAGTAACAAAATCCTGCTGGAAATAGGCAGCATAAAACACAGAGATGACATTTTCCTTTTGTTGTGTGTTTGTGTGAGTTATTCTGCCCAAGCAGGCTACAACATGCTCACATAAAGAAGAAGGTGTCAACACACTAATTAAATATGGTGTTATTGATGTCCTATTACTTTAGTTTTGTTGTGGTTTGACCCAGTAGATAGCTAAGTTCTACACAGTTGTTCACCCACCTCCCCCCACCCTGCAGTGGAATGGAGAAGAGTACTAGGAGAAAATACAGAAAATATGAGAAAAACCCTTTGAATTGGAATAAAAGCTATTTACCAGGCTAGCAAAGGAAGTAAAAGAAATAACAGTCATTGTACATATATACAAAAACAAGTGATGTATGAAGCTATTGCTCACCATCCACTGCCCAACGCCCAGCCAGTGCCTGAACGGTGGCCTGTCCCCAGCTAAATCCCCTCACTTATATTCACATGATGTCATATGGTATGAACTTCGCTCAGTTTGGGTCAGCTACCATGGTCCTGCCCCCTCCCAGCTCCTTGTGCTTCCCCTAACCCCTTCACTGGCATAGCAATGCAAGAAGCTGAGAGACTGAAACACTCTTGGCTCTGTTCAGTGCTGCCGGCAAAAAGCTTAAACAATTGGTATGTTATCGATTTTGTTGGACATCCAACACCAAACATACTGGAGACTATGAGAAAAACTAACTCCTGTCTCAGATGAACAAAGACAGGTTTATACATGGGGAAACTGAGGTACAGTTTAATCCCATGTAACTCCAGATTGCTATAATACAGATATTTATGTTCTTTGTTTAATATAAGAATGAAAAATCAAAAATCAGACACTTTAAGTCATGACTTATTTGCAGTGTCCGCCAGGAAGCTTCTGTTCCCCTCCACTGGCATATGGAGAAAACTAGACTGCTTAGATGAACCTCATCTATAGTTCATTTGGGTAGCACATGTGGGATACTCAGTCTCGAGTGCAACCATTTCCAAACTGTCCCTCACAAGACAACAAGGTAAAAGCCAAAATCAGTCTAGGCAAATGCTTTCAATAAGCAATTAATCTCCAGTGAACATCATCAGTGTGCAAAATGAAAGAATTCCACCTTCTAAGCTCCAATAAAACTGAGCAGTGTCACTAAACACTTCCAAGGAGAAGTCAGGATGGAAAGCCAGACTTTGTCTTCCAAGCTCCTCTTCTAACCCTCAGTCACATTTCTTTTCTTCATTGGCTTCATTCAATAGCTCTACATGCTGTCTCCCTGACAGAAAGGAAGCAAAACTGATCATGAGTGGAACAAGATAATGCAAATCACTCTGCCTTTTTTTTTTTTTTTTAAATAAGAACAAAATAAAACATATATTTATTTGTCCTGGCACGTGAATCTACACTTTGGTGCTGCTATAATTCCCATCTTAGAGTCTTTCCACTTTCTCTCTTGCCAGCAGGAAAGAAGTAACACTGTGATGTTTTATGCCACTGAGACAAAGAGGTATTGATCTTTTTTGCCTCTGGAAAAGGTTTCTAATAATTTCCAGATATATTGTAGATTGTGGTGCTGCTATCTTTAATTAAAAAATGACACAAGATGGAAAGCAATTATTTTGGACTTGGGCTGTGCTGTTTTGTTTTTTTTTTTGTTGTTGTTGTTTGTTTGTTCATTTTTTTTTTAATTTTGTTTAAAGTGTAGATTCTTTTTTTTCTTTGTTTTAATGTGCTGTGGTACCAGATCAGATGACTTGCAATTGGAGCACAGAGCAACTGGAAAGAGAGAAGAGAAATAATTGCTTTTGTGTTTGTTATTCATTATATTTAAATATGATATTTTGTGTTTCATATTCAAAAGATTTCATCATCTGTAGCTCATTAATCCTTTTGCACGGGGACAACTGCAGAGAAAAAAAAGAATACTCCGTCCAAAAGAAGCCTACAGTCTATGCTTGGATCAACAAAATATATCTCTCTGTCAACATCACCCCTTTGTAATGACTGTAGTGACACCAGGCCTCAGCGCTGTGGATTTGGGAGATGGCTGTTGACACAATACAAGGAATGTTATGAACTTCGTGACCTTTTTTCTACACAGGCAGGCCTGTGACTTAGTGACCTTCTTTCTTCAGACAGAAAGAGCAAAGAAGAATTCTATTCTGTATTGCTGCAGTGTGGTCAAAGCTTCATTCCAGTTGAAGCAGTGTGTCAGTGTGTCATATTGCCAGTTTAGTCATTTCACTGGTAATAGTTACGTACTTGTGAATTTTTAGCAACAGACATTGACTTCTTCATTTTTATGCTTTCTTATGACTGTAGGAAATACTACTGCTTTTGGTTTAATGAACAATTGCTGAAGCTTTACTAGGTTCATCATGGAGGGATAGTTACGTGTCAGATTAAAATAACTTTCCTAGAAACGTATGGTTAATTCAGGTGATGTTATGACTTCAAGTTTAAAAAAAAAAAAATTGTGGGGGTGGCATGAGTTCAAGGTGTTTTGGGCACATGTAGAGTTTTGTATTCTCTCCCCTTTATAGAAAAAATATCCATTGTTAAATGCATCAGGCCTGAGTTTCGCTGTGTTTCAATACAACAGAACCCCAGCCTCACAAGCATTTAAATGTATGATTAATCATTTTTTTTGTTTTGTTTTGTTTCAGGAACAAGTAAAAATTAAATCAAAAAAGCAAAATAAATCTATATAAAACATGCAGTTGTTTCATTAACAATAGAAAAGAATTGTTCTTTATGATTAGAAAGGAGCACATCTCCGTGAAGCCTTGTCTACTGTGGGAGCCCATAGATGCTCATCCAGTAATTATAACCCACACAGATTCAAATGGATCCATGACTCCTCCCTCCTCACTTCCACTGGCACAAATACAGTGTTGACCCGCCAGAAGAGAAAGACCCTTCTAGCTCTTCATGTGAACATCTGTCCAGGTTTTTGTTCTCAGGTCTTCACTCCTTGCTACATGATCCCTGAGATGGATATAAGTCTTTGGTAGAATCTTCTCTATTTGTGTAGAGTATGTACAAATTTATTGTCACAGATCCTTCTATCATAATGGCTACAGAAATGCTGTGCAAAAGTCAAAATGGAAATAAAAAATTTCTAATACATTTTTTTTCCTCCTAAATTGTCCCAAAACATAAAAGCACAAAAGCAGAACAGTTAACTGCTTTATCTAAGATCAGAGGGGAGACGCTGACTTCAAAAACTCATGTTAGAACATAGGAGTTATTATTCATTAGTCCAAGATTGGTTCATTACAATATGTTGGTTTACATGCATTGCACCAGCCCTACTTGTGATATCTGAATACAATTTTTACTTTATTGTAGTGATTATAGAAGAAAAGGCAACGACTGTTGTATGCATTTCCTTATAAGAATAACATCAGTTTGGATATTCTCCCAGAAATCTCTCTGCATGTATTTCCCTCTCACATTAACACATCCTTTCTTTCTTACAATACTACCCTGTGTATTTTATTCAATAGTAAAATTAAATATAACACGGATTTCAATTTATATCTTTCTTCAGTCTTTGAAAAGAATCTGATATCACATGCCACAATGATTAGTCAAGTGGTGAGTGAACTTTCATACGCTTCTGGTTTAGATAAATGTTGACAAACGCCCAAAAGATATTTATTCAGAATTTATCTGAGCTAACAGAATCCCTTGAGTCTGAAATTTGGTCTGAAAATGTCTCCAGAACAGAGCTGTCTCTTGAGAATCCCAGTACTACATGCTTCTTTCTAAATCAGAAGGAATTCAAAAATGCAGGTAGTAAAGAGCACAATTTTTGTAAACTTCCATGAATGATCAGTATGGGTCAAGGTCACAACTTGGAAACATGCTAGATAGGAACAGGCTCTTATTTTGCCTGAATTTATTCAGCCATTCCTTGTCTCAAACAGAGCTGTAAGAGACACACTAAGAAAGTCTACCAATATCCAAAAGAATTGAAAACAATACATGAGCAAATAAATAAAACATTCGCTTAACACAAATGGGAGATTCTGAGCAAAAGGAAACACACAAACTACCCTTGTTGTTCTGAGATTTACAGAACTGTATTTCACAGATGCCCTACTGCCTTATTCATACTGTTAAGGGATAGGGAAGCAGTCTCTAACCATCAACACCCATCACTAAATCATTACAAAAACTCTCTTGTTAAATAGACAGAGTATATACATAAATATAAATATATACATAGACATGCAGCTATGTACATATTTATATTTATAAAATGTTGTGTATATGTGTGTGGAAATATGAAAAGCTTCTTGAGACTGCTTAGCTCTAGAGTACATTCAGTGCTACCACTTGAAAGAAAGGTTTTCTTGTTGCCATATGAAATGCAATCTTAGTATAGTAGAAAGGACTAAACAGAAAAGAAACAAATCTGATGGATTTTCCTAAGCAGTGGTGAAAAAGAAAAAAAAGCAAAGTTAAGTGACAAACATGTGGTGCTAAGCTGAAATGCCGGGGAATGAGCTATAGGAACCAGTGAATACTAAACCATAGAACTCTTGTGAAAAGAGAAACATAGTTCAGTTGATATCAGACAATAATTTCTTATTTCTATGTGCTAGAAGATATCTCAAGAATGACCCATATTCTTGGTGTGTCATAGGGAACATACCTGAACATGCAGGAGAAAGAATCAACAAAAACAAAAAGCCAGAAAAATGGAAATATAGAGAGTGATAAGCATGGGTAGTATAGATATAAAACCTTCCCTAAGGATATTCATATTGAAATCTTCTGTTTCACAACCTCCATCAGCTTGAGAATGCCTATGAATCTGGCCTAGATGACCTTTTGGGGGCATTCAATTCTCTCCTTTCCTAGTAACACAAAACATTCCTACTAATCTCTAACAGTGAAGAGCCCTGCTTGTAATCTTACGAAATTAAGGAAGGAAAGATTTGACACACTCTATTCAAAGGCATTGTTAGCTGTACCAAATTTCCTGTCCCTAGCCCTAACATCTAGAAAAAAAGCTAAGACTCTCAGTGGTAAGGAAACATAAAAAATAATCTCCTTCCCCTGTAAGTTTTCTTTTGTTCTGTGCTGTTAAAAGTAGGCAAGATTACTAAAAGCCTTTCTTGTCTTTGCCTGCTACTTTTTCAAAACATACCTGGACTTAATAGAAAAAAATAACACTTTTTAAACCTTCAAAATATTATCTGTGAAATTTCCGAAGTAGTAAATCTCCTGTGCATTTGCAAACTGTAGGGAAGCTGGTTGAGATACTCGGCACTAGCCTGTAAGGGTAAATTTAGCTTGAGTGATAGTGGTTGGTGTCAGAGTTATTGTGATATTCAATGTGTCTCTAGGCATGCATTCAGGAAGTAAAAGGAAGTTCAGACATTCAGGGATGAAACAGCAAACATCATGAAAGAAAAGTGAAAGAAAAAGAAGGAAAAAAAAAGTAATTTGTTTGCTTATATGCTCTGAAACTTCTGATTTTAAAGGGATTCTTAAGAAACTTTTCAAGTGGGTAGCCAGAAGTCTAATGACTCCTAAAAAGATTCATACAAAGGCACTGAAAAGAAAGGAATGAATCACTTGTAAAATAATTCTTAATATATCTTACTGATGCAGCTTCAGATGGGAATGCAATTTATGTGTAGAAGATAAAATGAAGGAGTTTGGTAAGATTAAGGATCCTTTTTCAAGTTTTGTAGGGAAACACCTTTAAGAATATAAGGAAATTTTAGTGAATCACTGACTCAAATTGAATATACATTCCTCTGAAAACAAATGAAATACTGATAATGCACATCAAACAAAAGGTGAGGAAGAAAGCTAAATTTATTACTTACTATAAAGGAAAATAATTATGGTTTTTTGTTTTTTTTTTTTACTGCCCAGCCAAGAGATCTCATTACGATGATGAGGTTGTGTGTGTATAGCATTTTACAATGTATGTGTTTACACAAACATACAATACAAAGGAGAGCTTCTATCTGGTATTTGTCATCCCATGCTGTTTGTCAGGACATTTGCTGCACTAAGAGCTGTTAAAAAAATCAATTCAAGGTGATACTCCCTGTCCCTAACTCTTCTGTGGATAAGTACCCTCTAAATTCTGTAGGAGGATGCAGATGTATCTCTGGGCAAATTACCCGGATCCAAAAGCCAGTGAGCAGATTTGAAAGGTCATTCCATCTGCTTCAGTCTCACCTATTATCTATTTTTTCTGTCTGATATTTTACATTGTGAAGAAAGAGCACTGGGGTTTATGTAACATTTGCGTATTGAAAAATTGACGTACTTTGCTGATCTTTGTAACAAAGAAGTTGTTGACCCAAAACTTCTGGCCCCAGATAATCTGACTTCTGTACATATGACTTGAAATTTCCTTCATACAGTTTTGCACAAATGCCTGTGTATATTTATGACAAAATTACTGTATTTATCTGAAGAAACTTCAGGATATTAGTATCATTGCCGTAATATTGCTCATGGCATGAAATCAATAGACAGTGGTGAAGGATGGGGAAGAGGAGGGGGGAAAAAATGGAAAAAACAAGAAATTTGTGTCAGATGGGAAAAGTCTTTTCTGAGAAAAGCACAATAATTCCCAAGCACTGAGGTGAGAGGTACTGTGCGCTGGGAAGTGCCTTGGCTGTGTTTCAGGAGCTGCTACATTTTTTTGGTGGGCAAGATGATGTTTTAGGTATGAACTTTTGTCTTCTTTATATATTTGTCTTGCTGGAGGTGAAATACTTAAACCAGTGGAGCCAAAAAATAAAAAATAAAATAAATAAAATAAATGAGACTAAAGTGCTTAAAAGAGTTAATAAAACACTCCTAGTGCTGATGATAAACTGTACAGAAAATTATTTCATCAACTATTTATCTTGCACTTAAAACCCTGAAAAAATACGTACTGCTATTAAGAATTTTAAGTCTATGGACAAGGCTTAGCTTGGTTCATGAGTCCAGGGGGTAACTCACCTCCTCTCCATTGATCAGGAAGCACAAATGTTACCACCTGGCTTGTAGTGACCTGTGTTCTTTTTCCATCAAAATCTGCTGAGCGCAGACAGCAGAATGAAGGTTGTTCTTCCTACAACAGATGAAATCAGGAGCTGATATCATTATCCTTTACATGAGTTCAACTTTCTATAGCTGGTAATAGAGTTGTCCTCTAGCACTCACCCAAATTGATTAACAATGATCAGAAGACTGTTATTTTTGTGGAATTTATTTGGCTTTAGAGATTGGTCTGAACCATATCTGGTCGTAATTAATCTTTGGGGGCTCAAAGTACTGGTAGACTACAAATGAAACTGCAGTCCACTGACTAAAATATGTAATTATGGGAAAGTTTCCATCACACTAGCTGAACAATATACCTTATTGACAAAGCTGATCCTTTTCCTGTTTTGGACACCATGGGCTTTGTAGCTGGGAACACAGTAAAGTCTAATTATCTGCTCCACATCTGTGCATTGTGCAGAGGAGTAGTGTGACCACACAGGAACAAGTAGAGCAGATGTGACAGATCAAGAAGTCACATCAAGTAGGAAGGTATTATGTGTATTTCTTGGACCAACCACATTGGAGAAGGAAAAGATTTTCATCTATTTTAATATCTCTGTAAAAAAACAAGTGAAACACCTACAGTGTGTAACAGATGCACAAATTTATCTTGGGTGATTAATGTATTTTGAACATAAAACTGTCATCTCAGGTTCTATATATTTTTATCTGCTTTGGTGCTGCACACCTGTGGTGTGTTGATAAAGCATTTGCTCTGCAGTGAAGACAACTGCCAGGATTGGTGTTTTTGGACTTTAATTACCATCTTATTTCACAAGTGTGTGCACATCTACATACTCTAAATATGTTCAAATTCAACCAAAAAAAACAACAAATAATCATGAGGAAAGGAATAATAAAATACCAGTGTTGTGTTTAGCCTGGGTAGTGTTTCAGGGCTAAACCAATGCACTATTCTTAGTGTTTGATAACTAACTTCAAGAATGTGTAAGAAACTGGGAGTAACCTACGCCAGTAACTCCACAATATAATCAATAGTCACACACTGCATGATCTTGTAGGTCCTTTCCAACCTTGTGTTTCTATGATTCTATGATTCTGTGATATCTGACTCAACTACCTTTTAAGCAAACTGAATAGTAACAAATCATCAAAGTACATGAGCATAACTGCTCATGCTTAGTTAAGCACAGGAAGACCTACTTTAAGTCCAGATAAAGTCACTGACTCCGGTGAGTTTTGGAATAAACTGTGAGTTGCACCAATACCAAAAAAAAAAAAATTTGAATGTCAGTCTTTTTTTTAATCATCTGAGTGGTGATATGCATTTAAACCCCAGCAATTGTCCCATCTAACTTAAGAAATCAATTTTACTTTCTGTGAAACTTTCATTTATTTTCACTTCAGAAGACTACATATTTCTGCTCTAGCTAATACCTTTGAATAATAATTAAAAAAAAAAAGATAATTGCACTTTTTTGTGAATGTATTAGGCCATTTAAGCTTGGCATGTAGTTTGCATCAGCCTAGAAAACAACATTTCTCACTGACAAATGACTATGCAGTTCTTGTGCGTTTATCTCAGTGAAACAATAATTCTGCTATAGATCATAGTCATAAGGTCCAAAATAATGGCTATTGCATTAATGCAACATGAAGTTTCATGACCTATCAAGCCAAATAACCATCATAGCCATATATATGTATACATTCTTGCAGTTTCTGGAAATTATTTCTGTAGATTTACCAATCTAAAAGCTTACTATTAAAACGCTCACATTATAGTTGACATTTATTAAAAACATACACAACTTTGTATTTCATATGTATTTGCATGCATGCATATTGTCATCACAGCAGGGGACACATATAAGCTTAATTTGATCATTATTTGGCTGTAGTATAGATTCTTTCTCCTTTTCAGAATGGCTAGAGGTAACTCACAACCTTAAATCACTAGCTGATGTTTTAGACACCCCAGCTCACATGAAACTAACAAGAAGCTAATTAAGAAGAAAAAAAAAAAAAACTCTCAGAACGTGACGATATGTACCAGGGAAAATTCACTCACCTTTTGTCTTGGAGAACTTAGCTCCTTTACGTGTGTGTGTGTGTGAGTGTATGTTCACTCTCCAGTTTTGTTATACTTTTCTCCACACATTGTTGAAGAGGCAAGAGATGGCAGTATTGACACATCTATGAAAGGCAGCAGTTCATTGATTGAACTACAGTATGAGGATTCTTCTTTACATTTCATTTTTATATTTTCTTTTTCTCTTACTTTTTTCTTTTATTTCCCACTCTCCACATTTAATTTATTTAAAAAACAGTAGAAAACTAAACTAGACAAAAAACTACACTCTTTATAACCCTCCTTGAAAAAAATCTACCCCTCTGTCCCTGTGAAACTGAGGGAAATAAACTGATAGCATTATTTGAAAAGATTCTGCACTATGTTGAAATAAAGAATCAAAACCAAACAAAAGCACAGTAAGAAATGAAGGGGGGTGGGAGGAGGCAGGCATGATAAATTACTGATTACTAAATGGAATTGTTTCAATCAGGAGCTTTAAAAAAAATGAAGGGGGAAAAAAATGAACTTGTTTCTTTCCTTGATTCTAGGTTTTTGCAAGAAGATCAAAGAGATTTATGACCTGTGTCTCTTCAAGTCTGATGCCAGAAAAGAATATGTTCTCATTAATAGTCATTTTCTTGTGAAAGTAGGGTTGTTATGCAGACAATGTGCACAGCTTTTATAAAGCTGATTGCTGACAAAATTTTCAATAAGTTTCATTGCAATGAATAGCACATAGATAACAAAACTAACAGGGTAGTTGATAAGTTTTGTACATTCTACAGGTAAAATCAAGCCTGTTTTCAAACCTACATCCACCCATGAAATTTTGTGAATCACAACTGCTTTCAAGGAGAGAACCTCAATTTTTCAAATGGTTGTTGGAGTTAAAAAAAAAAAAAAAAAAAAACCCTAAGCAAACCCAAACAGTCAGAATGTATCTGTTTCTCAGAATTTTAGTAAAACTTCTTAAAACTGAAAATCTTGAAAGAATCAAGTTTTCTCTTGAGATTTACCAGGCATTCAGGTTTCAGATGAGTTAGTAATACAGGCAGCTGGGGACAATCTCCCATGATATATTACTGCATAATTAGTTACAATATGGGGATTTTATGTCTCCTACTGCAGACTCCAGAGACCAGATACTAGGTGAAATGGGCAATTTATTTGTTCTGGTATGCTGGTCCTCCTCATTCTGTTTAGATAGCTTCTTAAAATCCTAAATAATAAGGTCATCTTTAAGAATGAAATCAATGCATATAAAAATATTTTCAGTCACAGAGGGAGGTAATGTATTTTGAGTTTGAGATTAGGGTGCGAATGTTGTCTAAGTCTTACTTTCACTATATTACATGTTACACCAAGTCCAGCTAAGAAGATTCCTGCTCCTACCTTTCCCCAGAAACTTGTTCCCTGGTTGTGCTTATTTACTTGTTTTTCCTCTACACATTGGCTCTGTGACTAGGTTTAGTTTAAAAAATGTATCAATCTTTCTTTAGGAATAAGCTTCTGCTGTTTTTGTTTTCTGAACCAGAATTTTTCACAGAGGTAGTTTAGAGATTTGTAAGGGGATGTGTGCTAAATTCATTTCCCCTTACCAGAAAGTTGCAGAGAGCAATAAGATTGCCTCTCAGCCTTCTGTTTTCCAGACTGGACAGTCCAAATGCCCTCAGCCTCTTCTAATCGGACATGTCCTCCTGTCTTGTTACCAGTTTTGTTGCTCTACTCTAGACACATTCAAGTGTCTTAATATCTTTTTTTGTATTATGCCTAGAACTACAAACAATATTCAAGTAAAGACCACTCCAATGCTACGTGCAGTGGGACAATAATCTCCTTTGACTGGCTGGCTATTCTATATAATGTATTAAAGGTCTGCAGTGTTACAAATTTATCCCATTTGGTGCAAATGGAGCTTTAAGGTATTTCTCTGTTGTGCAGGTGTTATTGGAAGGGTTGAAACAAAATGCTGGTCTATGGTTACAGAAACAATAGAAACTTCTGGGATTCTGAGTATTTTGCCTGGTGGAAAAGTGGATTTAATGTATTCCCACTGTCTGCAGTATACATTGCTTTGTAAATATAGCTATTTGCACTTACATATATATATATACACACGTATGTATGTATGTTTTTAGGATTTAGCTGTAGACCAGACCTGTGAAAAAAAACGAAAATCATTTCTGAAGGCCCTATTTTTTCAAACTCTGTCTCTGCCTTTTTTGCCTTGCAGTTCTTTATACTATCTCATCTTGACCTTTAATGCGAAGGCAGAAACAAACAAGTAATCATGGAAAAGAACAGGAAAGCTGTTTATTAGCGGGCTTTGCCACTGGAAGAAATGTAACATTAAATTACACCCTCAGGAATCACCAGTGACTCAGTATTCCTGCAGCAGTTGGTAATACCCACAGAATTCTTTATGCTATCATGCCATCATTTGCCATATTTTTGTTCCGACGCAATATACGCCTGCGTATGTCAGCTCTCTAATTCTTGTCTAGGGTAACCTTCTTCCACCACTTGAGGAGCTCCTGTGTCCCAGCACAGCAGTTTGAAGTGACCCACAGCCACCACATTTACAATACTATCTTAAAGTCCAGGTAGTACAGCAACAAAAGAGATGCTTGCTTCACCAGCTGCTGTAGGTGAGGCTAGGAAAACACTGAATTTAGAAAGTGCTGCTGGACAAAGTGCATAACCACAGGAGATTTCACTAAATTGCTTGTTGTTATTTATGTGTACCTTTGTCAACCTGCAGTAGAGACAGAGCTGCTAGAGAAGAACAAGTCTGGATGGAAGTAGGCTGAAAAAGACTATGACAATCTTTAGTTCCAAAACTTATTTCATCTCCCTCCCTCCCTCCCTCCTTCCTTCCCTCTCTTCCTCCC
>WBMW01004615.1:0-19386 GCA_013396635.1 Penelope pileata | reverse complement strand
CCCTTCTTTTCCCTCCCACCCTTCTTCATTGAATAAGTGATGACCAAGTATAAGAATGCTAGAATTTAAGAAATTCTGTAAGTGCTTTCATATACAGAGTCTAGACACAGCTTAATAAAATTAAGTTTATGAATAATTATAGGGATCACCAGGAAAATGCTTTTGTGCCTGCTCTGAGTTAAGCATTATACCTGTGAACATATTGACACAACATGACAGTCCTCCCATTTTTGCTTAATAGAGAAAAGTCATTGTCCCAAAGGAAGTGAAAGAAATATTATTCTTAATTTTTTTTTTTTGCTTTCCATAATTAGGTACTGAGTTTCATTTTCAATTTTCAGTAACTGTTGTGATATTATAACATTTCTTTTGAAAAAAGTTATTGTGCCATAAAATTCCAACTATCTCTTTCAAAAATTGAACATAGGAAGATTATGTTTTTACATTCTTAAAAGTTGTTTTTAGAAGGTAGAAATATATTATGTACATAAGTACTGTTAAAAATTGTTAGATTCTGTAGTTAATTGTGACTGAAGTCTACTGATAAATGAACTCTTTCTGAAGCATATGTTAATGTATTTGTATTGAGATATGCCTTTAAAACAGGATGTGTACCTTACAATACCTCCAACTGTAGGCATGGAAGTACAGCTGTACACAGTTTTATCAAACGGAAACAGGGTTAGAAGAATTAATACTACGCTCTTTCATTTCAGAGCTTGCATAATAGAAGCAGGTAGTTGACTAGTATCGATTGTAATTTAAGAACAGAAGACACTGAATAGATTATACACATATTAATTTGTAAGGTGAAATACTGAGATGTAGAAATGTTTCTAACACTACTGATATAGCAATGAGATCAGTCCAACAGTTCAGTCATATATTTTATAACAGGAATGTATAGGTGGGCATCCTTGTACTATTAAAATGCCTTTATATAACACTTCTTATACCTGAAGTGTTTTTAAAATAAAAATAAAGATCACCATCTCAATATTACAGCTGGGCAAACCAGGGAACTAATATGTGTGTAAGAGAAGTGATTTATCTGATATCACATAGGACGGCCCTGTATGAGTCACAGCTGAAATTAGAATCACAGATTCACTAAAGTTGGAAAAGACCTCTGAGGTCATCTAGTCCAACCATTAACCTATAAAAATACCACGCCCACTAAGCCATGTTGCTTAGTACCACATCTACTCGTTTCTTGAACACCTCCAGGGATGATTCAGACTGTTCCAGTGCCTGACTACTCTTTCAGAGAAGTTTTTCCTAATATCTAACCTGAACCTCGCCTGGCACAACTTAAGGCCATTCCCTCTAGTCTTGTCACTGTTGCCTGGGAGAAGAGGCTAACCTTGTTACAACCTTCTTTCAGGTAGCTGCACAGAGCAATAAGGTTTCCTCTGAGCCTCCTCTTCTCCAAACTAAACAGTCCCAGTTCCCTCAGACACCCCTCGTAAGACGTGCTCCAGACCTTCACCAGCTTTCTTGCCCTTCTCTGGATATGCTCCAGGGCCTCAATGCCTTTCCTGTAGTGAGGGGCCCGAAACTGAACACACTGCTTGAAGCAAATGGAATGCTCAGCTATCCTATCTGATTTCTATTGGATTTATATTCACTTACCAATGTGCAGGAGAGAGAATAATATATACTTTTTGCTTTGGGGTTTCTTGGATTTATTACATAATAGATCAGTTTATTGGGCAATGTATTCTTTTATTTTTGTTTTTATTTTTATTTTAAAGTAGTGACTTCTTTTTGCAAAAGTAACATAGAACTGCTCAGATATTGTTTTGTTCGTCTATCTGTCTAAGGCGCTGATTATAATTTTCACTGAGACTAATTTCTACTTCTCTAAGTATGTCAATAAACCTTACTGTCATGGCTATAAATGTAATTTACACCTACTTGAGAGGTCCTATGCCTTGCCAGAAAGATGTATCTTAAGAAAGATGTATCTTCAGGCCTAATAATCCTTTGAAATCTAGATGTTGATCTTTCTTGTAGGAGCATTACTTGTATATTCCATTGTTCAATCTAGAAGATGTAGGTGACCTGCTGTCTTTGTGGCGTTCTTAACAGGAATATTCTAAAGCACCTCCTAATCCTAATCCAAAAATTACAATGTTCATTCCTATGATTTTATAAGACAGTAACACGAAAAGGAGAGAAAGGGATTAAAAATAAATAGCGACATCTGGGATGTCTAAAAACACTCCATCTTCGTTAAAGGTCATGACTATGATAATGAAGAAAAATATACCCAAACAATTAAAATCTGCTCCATGACAAGATATTGTAGACAGCAAGTTCTAATTAGGGTCTGAACCTGATCTGGAATTCAAACTCTACGTGGTCCAAATTTTCAGTACACTTTGCTTCAGTGGGAATCAAGCCTAACATGGACCAACAAGGTTTTGCTATGGTTACCAAAGAATGATGTAAATTTCTATCACTCTGGGGATGTTATTGGACCAAAATATATTGCTAGACTAAAGGACTGAGATGGAGACTATCCCCACTTACTAATAGGCATTGTTCTGGTTATTTATCAGTTTGTACATGGACAGCTTCACATCCACTCATGTTTGCTGACCAACACTACTATCATATTTATGGCTGAATCAATAATTATAGCATTAACCTACATATTTTTATCAGTCTGGTATTTTCAAGCTGGAAAATCCAAACTATAAAAAAATTAAAATGAAACAAAAATAGAAAACTTTTCTGTTATCTACTTATACAAGGAAGAACTAATCCTACAGAGAAGTATTATAATTTCCATTTTGCAATATATGTGTTTGTATAATCCAGTGACCTATATCCAGATATGGCAAGAAGAAATAGGTGCAGAATATTTTTTCCTAAAAAGAAAAGTTTTTAAAAAAAGTCAAAAAGAAGTTACCTTCAAATTAAAACTAACAATCAAACTGTGAAGTTAAATATTTCTCTCAAAATATTTCACTGAGATTTTCTGTTCATAGATTTTTCTTAATTCTTCTTGATATCTGTGATCTCTGGCTCAATGATGTCCTGTGTTAAGGAGTTCCACAGTCCAATTATGAATGATGTTTTTATGTTCATTAGTCAAGTATGAGTTGCCTTTCAGATTCAATAAATATCTACTTCTTCTTTTAGGTGTTTTATTCTCTATGCCAGACAGAATCTGACATTTTAACTTTGTCTACCTTAATGTATCTCAAAATTCTTTCAAATTGCAAGGTATAATAATACAGACCACAGAAATTATAGTGGTCTGTTCTACTTTCTCATTTTCTGCTATTACTGATGTAAAGCTCAGATATGTAATGTAGAAAGCATTTCCAATTTTTACTGAAGCTAATGAAACCTAAGACCAGTGACTGTGAAGCTAGTCAGGCATTTCACGAAGTCCTGACATTGAGAATTCTTGTGAAAAGAAGCCAGATTAAAGAACCTCCTTCAGAAATACTAGAGTGCATTGATGCATGGGCAAGACTAGAGAAAAATTCTTCCAGACCAAAGCCTGAAACTCAAGTATTTTTTCTCTGTACTGGAGCCACATTTCATCTGTTGATACCAAACTTCTGCTTTTACTACAGAAAATGGGTTATCTTTTTCCTAAGTGTGTCAGCTAAAATAAAAAGATTTTGGCAAGGATACTGAAATATCTTCGTCAATTTTAAGTCCTCTCTTAAATACATGACTTTAGGCAAGTATATCCAATGAGCATCCAACCTAGATGGAGGCTTCAGCTCCTGTCTTTAGTCTCTCTAATCAGGAATAAAAGAAATCTGTCAGTCTACTGCCTATATCCTCCAAAATGTACCCATAACTTGATTTTCTCATCTGTTAACTCTTCTACCCCTCCACAGTTGCTAGTCACATCTGAAAGTTTCATGTCTGCCACACAAATGGGCACTCTACAAGCATCAGCTCTCTGCAGAAATCTACTCAGTGGGGACACTGTTGCAAAAAGAAGCAACAATCTGGATTCTTGAAGTCGAGCCTGAGTTCCTAGCTTTTCTGTTAGCTGTATCATCTATTGCGCAACCTTAGGCAAGGCACTTAATATTTCTGTCTTCTGTGTGAACTCAAAAAATGTGATAATAATGTAATTTAATTGCAAGATCAGGAGTAAAGACTGCAAATTACTAGCAGTTAAGACCTGTGTTTTTTGCTGCTGTTGTTGATTTTTGTTTTTTGTTTTTTTGTTTTTGTTTGTTTGTTTGTTTGTTGTTGTTGTTTTTTTTTTTTTTTAATAGCATCTACCAGAGTGGGTCCCTGATCTTGATTGAGGCCTTTGGACTCCAAACTAGGTTTGAGCTAGTAAAAATAATAATATTACACATAGTATTTGTGTCATAGGATCAGATATACTGCCTGCCTCTTACTTCCCTTAACGGAGTCTCTTGCAGACCACAAAAGTTTTCAATCAAGTTTCTGTCTGTTTATTTTTAAATCATAGTCTTTATCTCCTTAAGGCTCAACAGGCTATGTTCTTAGGAGAGATTAGCCAAATTATCTTTAATATCACATATAACTAGTTTGTTTTTATTATTACTTACTGTTAATTTGTTTATTCTATTCACAGTAGAATACAAGCAATGGAAAAAGATCAGAGATGGCTTTGAGCCTCATACTTTTTGAATTACTTTTTATCCTTTTCTTTTTGTTTATCTCTCTCTTTTCTTTTGTTTCTTTTTTTTTTTTTCGGTTTCTTTCTGTTTCTGTTTTTTTTCTTTTGTTTTGTTTTGTTTTGTTTTGTTTTGTTTTGTTTTCCCTCCAAAGCCTTCTTGCATGCCAATAAATCACTTCTCCTTCAGCAGGAATACCCAACAATTTGCAGTAAATATGGCTGTTAGCAAGTGGAGGAAAATCTTCATTCTTACTGTCGTGTTCTGTCTCTTTCTGGTATAAAAGCAAATCAGAAGGCAATGAAGAAAGAACGGAAAAAAAAGAACCCCTTAAATCATAAGCTTTCCACGCATGTAAACCCACTACTTAGTACACAACCTCGTCACCTTGACATTTATTCAGCTTGCTGGAGACTTGTGTGCCCTGAGTCAGAGCTAATTAACACTTAATTGACTTCATGAGAATTTTGTTCAGCAGTTCTGATTTGCCACTCATCGTGAAACGTGTAGAAGTAACTTTTGAAATCTCAGCAATTGTGGGAGGTTTGTCAGGTGTCAGGGGAGTAGGAGAGGGAAGGGGAAAATGGAAATGTAGGAGTTTCTGTCTCACTCTTTTTTTCTTCCTTTGTCTTTCATTGAAACTGATACAAGGGCAAAGATACAAGTAGCAAAACAAGGCATTCAATAAATTGTCATTGTGGACATATTTTATTTAGCTAAAAGCAAACTTTACAGTAGTTGAAGTTTGATTGATCTGTTGATAAACACTAATGTTTTGCAGTTGACAATTTTTCCATGTTAATTTCCTTAACTTTGGCAGTCCTGGCTGGAAGAACCCTATAAATAGTATCAGTGTCATCAGTTTAAGTTATTAATGAGCCATCGTGTTTATATAGGTTGGGATTTGGGGACAGGCTGTGCTTGACTGCAGTTTCTGACATTGACATGCTAGCAGTTGGAACTGGGTCTGAATTAGAACAAGTAGGGGAAAAAATGGAAAACAAAAAAGCAAAAAGCTCAGTGCTAACCAAACGCATTTGGAGTGGACAAGAACAGTTAATAATCAAAAATTAATTTAAAGTATATAGAAAGCTACAGGATACCATGCACAATCTACTCTGATATTGCTACCATTCAAAATCTATATCTGACTAATTATCATTTCGCCTGTGATGTAAGATAAATATATACATATTTGCAGCCTTCCTTCACACTGTGCTGTGCCTTAGCCTATGTCCAGACTTCCATGATTGCCAAGGTCTGACAAGACACCAGAGAAGACATTAATAATTAACTAGCCCAATCTACCTACTGCCTAGATTCAAAACAACTTCAGTCAAAGTTGCCAAACTTGTAAGTCCTTCTCCAATTGTGATGTTCTAGTGTTCTAAATATTTGCTCGGTATTAAGGAGATGTTTTGTGCTAGCTACAAGTATGGTTTTGCTCTTTCGTATCCCTTGGAAAGTCAGTACCTCTGTCTCTTTTGTAGGCTCAGATGGGCAAATCACAACCTTCTCCCCCACTCAGTAAGCCACATGCTGATGACATTTTGTTTGCCTCCAGACTCTCTAAGAAATTCTGGGTGCATCCTGTATGCTACAGGAGGATGACACATGCCAGCATAGGAGCCTCTTTTCTTGGGACAGGAACAATCTTGGGTGCAAATCATTCTGCAGGACAGTTGCTAATTTTGATTCTTCCACTGCCTGAATATACAAATTATGGTCTGCCTGAAACATTTTTCACTCTTTGGAGATTTCCCTTCTCATTATGCTGACATGTAAATGTATGTTATTTGTAGCATATAAGACTTGTTCTTAAATATGTGTATCCATACACACTAACACAAGTGCACTTACATTCATATATATACATATATGCAAAATTTCTGTGAAAATAAACCTTTTATGACACTATTTTACATTTTAGAAAGTTATCAAAACTGCCTAATTTTAAAATGAGGCTTTGAATTTGGAGGAAGCGATCTAGAAAAGAACATTCACATTATAATATACTATATCTTGCAATGAAAAGTAAGTATGAATGTATTGATAAAATTTATTTCTAGCCTTTTTAAAGGGTGTATTTATAATAGAGTTTTTGTTTATTTGCTTGTTTGTTTTTGCTTTGAGTGAGGAGTGTATTTCTTGTCTGTTTTTCCTTCTCAGTTGCTATGCTTTGATTCAAGTTCTAGAGTATGTAGTATAGATTTCCCACAGATGAAACTACTTTGGAGAATATGTTTCTGGAGTAAATCCAGTGTACTCCAACCACAAGTGCACATTCAGTCAATTGTGCCATAGTAGAGCTGACCTAAGGAGAGAAAGAAGCCCAGTCCTCACACTACAGATCCTAGCTTCTCAGTAGCTCTACTGATCCACTCCTTTTGATCTTCACTATTAAGACAGGTATATTATAAAAGATATTTGATTTAATGGTTGTCTAGAGTTCCTCTCTAGGCAATGAGTCACCTTCAAATGTTTTTTATCCTGCTCACTTGTCTTAGTTTCTAAACTAAGACATCACTGTACATATTTACCTGCAAAACAAACAAACTTCTTGCAAAGAAACTGTGCTTCAGAGAAAGCATGCATTTTGAAGAATATTCATTGGCAAATTTAAGACAGATTTTTACTAAGCATTTAGGTTTTCCTAGATCACTTTTCTGAGATACCTAATTATCCCACTGTGTGTTACAAAACTGAAAATGAGATACTTAGCCTGAATTTCCTTTTGGGAATCAAGGGTATAAAATGTAGCCATTCAAGCGCATAATCTTAAAAGAACTGATGTTCTGTATTGGATTTAGCTGTAAGATCTTTGAGAAAGAGGCTATGTTTTAGTATGTGTTTGTTCCATATTTTCCGTGGTATAAAATGGTTAATTTGATAAAGTGATATATGGTGGATGGCTCAATGAAAATCTCCATGAGGAATGATAAAATGCCAGTTTATAATCCAATGTGAATTGAACTTGAAGGTTCAAGGCTGTCCAAAATACACAAAAGAAAAATTGTGAACTATTACGCATGACTTTTATCAATTTAATTTATTTATTTTGCACATAACCAAGTGCTAAAACATACATCCAGTACCTCAGGCAACTTACTTCACCTTACTGCAGTAAAAGATTCATAGGGAGTTCAATTATAGAATGATTGGCTAATTTCAATTGCTTGTTTTAGCCATTAAGCCCTCCACAAAGACTTTATGGATGTTCTAATGAATACCCTGCAAGACTTTCAGTGTAATGAAATTTGTATTAAGACACTATAAGGAGTGTCCCACAATGTAAGGTCACTTCAATTTTTTCTCATTACAGCCCTAGAAGGACAAAAGAAGAAAAGGAGAATACCTAGTTCTAGATAGTTTTTTTTTTTTTTTTTTTTAGCTGCAGAAAAGATGTTAGCTTTGAGCATATAACTTGCAATGTTAACTTGCAAGTGACAATGACATCACTAGCTTATGATGACCTAGGGCAGAATAATCTTCCTAAATTGAGGAAAGGTGGACAAATCCACCCTTTACTTTCTCTTCACTTACTAGTGCAAATGCAATTCCAGAACAGCAGTTGAGAGAGGAGATGGGGTGATTCTTAACAGCTCATACAAATTAAGCGTAACTGAGGAAGGTCATTGTCAAAACCAACTGATATGTGAATAAGTATCTGCCACCAGTATAAAGAAGGAGATGCGAATTTCCAGATCTCTTGAACGATTTGACGGACTACAAAGGGATCCTGAATCACAAGGAATTTCATGGAAATCATCCACATCTAATAATTTCAGTAGCCTATCCTCATAATGTGGATCTACAAAAACAGACAATCGTGTTCAAACAACACAGTTATGCATACTGGTTATGCAAAACTACATATTTTAGGTACATTGGTTCATATAATCTCCTCTCCTCTCCTCTCCTCTCCCCTCTTCTCCTCTCTTCTTCTCTCCTCTCCTCGTGATGCTGAGGGGTCTCTCTTTCTTCCTTTCACTTGTGTTGCTGTGCACCCCCCTCCCCCCAAAAGCCCCTTCCAAGCTGTACTTCTGCTTCCTCCATGTAAATTATCTGCAAAATCTTCATCTAACTCCATGTCTGGGAGACTGAAGCTGTGAAAATGAATGGCACTGAAGATGATGTAAGAAGTAATTTGATTTTGCTCTGAAATGGATAAGGAGGTATAAAATGGCTCTTGTTATATATTTACTGAGGAGCAACTATAAGCACTTGAAAGCAAAAAAAATAAAAAATAAAAACAAAGGTGAAGAGCAAAGGTTTCAAACACAGCTCAGAGCAGATAACAAGCATTTACCAGGCATCTATGTCTGGCTTCATGTAAGTAAATATAACTGCAACAGCATTAATATCTGCTTTCAAGCTAGTCACTGTAGGCTGCCTTTGTGTTTAGAGGAGAGAAATAAGCATTTCAGTGTGAGAATAATCTCACTATAAAATAGATGTCTAAAGTAGATCCAAAACTGTGTTCCGAAAATTTTTCTTTTTGTTTGCTGATTATACAAGAATACAAGATGGCTTTCTTGTGTACATGGAGCTAGTGAAGATTAAATGAATCTTACCATTTTACTCTGATTGTCTTGCTGCTTTGGTACATTCCTGTCTTACTTTTTCACTTATGATATATTACAACCTTGTTTGCCACAAGTGAGAAATGATTAAAGCATGAGAGTCTTCTGTAAAGTTAATTTTGGAGATGAAATAATTCTTTCAGTTCTGTTTCCTCATGATGCGAAGTGCCATTTGACAGGCTGCTGCTTCTTGTACGTTTACATATGTGATAGTATATCCTGTCAATAAAATCTTTATATGTTGCTGAGCACTGCTTACACTATGTCAAAGACTTTTCACTTCTCATGCTTCGCTGCCATCAAGGAGGCTGGGGGTGCACAAGGAGCCAGGAGGGAACAGAACTAGGATAGTTTACCCAAACAGGCCAGGGATATTTCATACCATATGGCATCACACTGAACAATAAAACTAGAGGGAGTTGACTTGGGGTGTTTCTGTTGCCTGGGAGCTGACTGGGCATTGAGTGGTGAGCGATTGTGTTGTGCATTATTTGATTGTTTCTTTTTATTTTATTATTGTGTTTTTTTTTTTTCATTCTTTCTTATTAAACTGCTCTCATCTCAACTGATAAGTTCTTGTGCTTTTATATTTTTCAGTTCTCTCTCCCATCCTACTTGGAGGCAGTGAGCAAATGCTTTTCTGGAGCTTCAGGTTAAACCACAACAAACTCTCCGTTAACATCAATGTTTCCAAATAAGATCTCTCTTTTCACTGACTAAATCCATGTACGACCTCTTAAACAAAAAGATATGTGAAAATGCAATTGAAATTCTTCTCTTGCTACTCCTAGAAAATGTATTTCCTCTACATACTGACACATTCATGGAACACCATGCCCACTTGTATATGACTGCATATTCCTCATGGTATGGTTTAAGCGCAGAATAGAAGACAACATTGAAAGATTATTTTATTTTATGTTATTCTCAAATCTAAGTAACCTTGAGAAAGGTTATACTGGGACATAGACTTTCTATTGACTTGTTTTCTCACTAAAGAGACTTCTGCATCACCTGGGACGTTAGAGAAAGTAGTTGCCTGCTCACTGAACTGCATCCTTTTTATGCGGATGCAGTTCCTCATAAACCTTAGCATTGCAAACAAATGTGAGCAATTATCCTTAACCTGGTAATGCTAATTCTAGTCACAAATTAAGTCAATTTGGCTAGAAAAAGGAGCATGACTAAAGGTATCTTCTGGTGCAAGAACACTGATAATGTTCAGAGTAATCCATGACCCTGAGATGCATCCTGTAATTTAAAGAGATTAAAAGACCAGACAAGTCAAGTCTTCTTGAAACACTGTTAATAGGCACTCACAATTCACCAGCTCTCAGGCTTACAAAGAAACACAAATCTGAAATACGTGCTGCAAGTCACACCTGTGTACTCAGAAAGCTTGAAAATTCTATTGAGTATGGATGTCCAGGAAGGCTTTATTGTCCTGAACACCTAACGTAACACAACCAGTGAGACTGCTATTTAAAGACTACCTTTGCCTGAACAGTATGTTCTTAAATATTTCTGGTGTGTGATGTTTGCATGGGTGAGGAAAAAAATGAAGAGGGAGAGGAATGGACAGAGAGTTCAATGTGAAAACATTGGTGCTGAATAATGCTTAAGTTTTAGTGAAAAAATGCAACTGGGAGCTGGCACTGAGGACTTTATTTCTTCAAGAACCACTACTGAAATCAAATTAGATATGTACATTTCACTAGGAGCCATTCACAAATAATTCCCCATGGTCATATGTGCTTCATTCCATGCAGAGTTAGTTATTCTCTTAACGTCTAAGGATAGCTTAATTTTAATTTGCTTTTAAGGATGTGATGAATAGCTAAGAGGGTAGTTGTGTACATGCAAATATGAAAGAGAAAATATTTGTTTCTTTTTAAAATGAAGACAAAAATTGGGAATGAGATTGTATTTCTCCTGGTTTCTAATGAAGAAACAGTATGTAAAGAAACTTGATTTAAGACAATTTACTGTAAAGTCTGGATTAAACACATTCATAGGTGTAAACAACTCTATATGCTCAAAAATAAATTTTCCAACATGTGCAAATAACCCTTTCAAAACTAATTTCTTTCCACCAGATGAAATGTTTCCACAGTTCAGTAGTATTAAAGATATCACAGTAAAACCTGAATTTACCACAAATAGAAAAATGACAGAAAGTTTTGTAAGCCCAGACTGTACATTTGAGATGAACTGTTCTGGTTTAACTTGTTATGGTAGGCACTATCATTACAGAGAGATTATGAGAATGTCATACAGGAATAACTGTGTAATCTCGAGGACAGGAGGAATTGAAACAAAATTAATCTAACACAGTGAATAGCCAGGCTATTTGCTTCAAGGAAAATAGTTAAAATTTTTACTTTTAGAAACAGGACTGATAGCAATGAAGATAATAATCTTGGGTGCATCACCAATTATTGTGAGCTATCAGTTTAATGTGAGTAGTTCTAAGATGTGGGTGATACAGGGAAGAACAAAAGTCATTTCTACAATGTACTACTCTGACTCAAACTGAAAGATTGGGTATGGTTTTGGGAACAGAATTGGGCAGGAGAAAGAGCAAAGAACAACTGCTACAGTGGCCAGAGAACAGAGAATCCAAATTGCAGTAGCTGAAAGAAGCTGAGTGTTTTTAGCTTAGGAAATCAAAAGGTGACAGGATACGGCTGCAGCAAATAAACATTTTGAGAGGGTAAATATGAGGAAGTGAGATAGGATATTTAAGCTGAAGAGAAATGTTGGTAGAAGAGAAAACACTGTCTCCCACAACATTCTTGTAATGAAGCCTAGAAAGTATGAGATGAGTGGACAGTGAGGTGGATTGAGAACTGCCTGAATGGCCGAGCTCAGAGGGCTGTGATCAGAGGTTCAAAGTCTAGCTGGAGACCTGCAGCTACCAGTATTCCCCAGGGGTCAGTGCTGAGTCTGGTCTTGTTCAGCATCTTCATCAATGACATGGATGAAGGGATAGACTTCACCCTGAACAAGTTTGCAGGTGGTACAAAGCTGGGAGGAGTGGCTGACGCACCAGAAGGCTGTGCTGCCATTCAGCAAGACCTGGACAGGCTGGAGAGCTGGGCAGACAGGAACCAGATGAGGTTCAACAAAAGCAAGTGTGGAGTCTTGCACCTGGGGAGGAATAACTGCATGCATCTGTACAGGCTGGGGGATGACCTGCTGGAGAGGAGCTCTACAGAGAGGGACCTGGGGGTCCTGGTAGATGACAGGTTGGCCATGAACCAGCCGTGTGCCCTTGTGGCCAAGAAGACCAACGAGATCCTGGGGTCCATTAAAAAGAGCATGGCCAGCAGTTCAAGGGAGGTGATCTTCCCCCTCTGCTCTGCCCTGGTCAGGCCACATCTGGAGCATTGCATCCAGTTCTGGCCTTCCCAGTTCAAAACAGACAGGAATCTCATAGAGACTCCAGGGGAGGGCAACAAAGATGATAAAGGGCCTAGAGCACCTCCCGTATGAGGAGAAGCTGAGTGACCTCAGTCTGTTCAGCCTCGAGAAGACTGAAAAGAGATCTGATCAATGTTTATAACTATCTAAAATGCAGGATGCAGATGGATGAGGCCAGGTTCTTCTCAGTGGTGTGCAGTGACTGGACATGGGGCAATGGCCAAAAAAATGGAACAGAGGAAGTTCCGCATGCATGAGAACTTCTTCTCGATTAAGGTGATGGAGCACTGGAACAGACTGCCCAGTGAGATTATGGAGTCTCCTTCTCTGTAGATACTCAAGACCCATCTGGATACCTACCTGTGTGACCTACTGTAGGGAACCTCATTTGGCAGAGGAGTTGGACCTGATGATCTCTAGAGGTCCCTTCCAACCCCTGCAATTCTGTGATGCTAAGTAATGTCTGAAAAGTAAATTAACTAAAGATTAAAAATGCATTTTATGTGTATAAAAGAGTGAGAATCTGAAATTGATGTGGTAGTGTAGTCACAGGAACCAAATAAAAGGACCAGCCATGCCCTGAGCTGCATCAGACCCAGCACTGCTAGCTGGGCAAGGGAAGGGATTGTCCAGCTCTGCTCTGCCTGGTGTGGTCTCACCTTGAGGACTGTATACAGGTTTGAGAACCACACCATAAGGACATAAAACTGTTAGACAGTGTGGTCTATGGAGATAGGGAAGGGTCTGGAGGGCAAGACTTACGACAAGTGGCTGAGGTCCCTTGATTTGTTCATCTCAGACAAGAGGAGGCCAAGGGGAGACCTCACGGCAGCCTGCAGCTTCTCGCGTGGAATATGGAGGGGCAGGCACTGATCTCTGTTCTCCAGTGACAGTGACCTGTAGGAACAGCATGGATCTGCATCATGAAAGGTTCAGGGTGGATGCTGGGAAAAAGTTCTTCACCAGAGAGTGATTGGGCTTTGGAAGAGGCTCCCTAGGGCAGCAGTCACAGCACCATGCTGCCAGAATTCAAGAAGCATTTGGAAAACACTCTCAGACAGAGGGTTTGATTTTTGGATGGTCTTGTGCGGAGCCAGGAGCTGGACTCAGTGATCCTTGTGGGTCCCTTTCAACTCAAGATATTCTGTGACTCTATTCTATGATTCTAAGAAACAAAACCAAAATGACTGAGTTTTCTGTGTTTTCCTTATGCTACTTTTTCCTAAAACAAAGAGAATCTGGACTCTAGGTCTGATGACGTATCTTTCTGCTATCATCCTGAAGCATATAGTAGTAGCTTTTAAAAGTTTTGGGTTTCAGTAATTCAGTTTTAGAAGTGAGGATCTGAGTAATATATAGTCCAGCTCCTAAAAAATGAATAGAAACAAGGTGGAACATAAAGAATACCACTAGCTGGAGGGAGCCTTAGTATCTTTGTGGTTCTGTAATAGACCAGCTGACAGAAACTAGCTGAAATAATACATTACAAATGAGAGGAATAACTCCAAAATAACCTCCAATATAGCCTGGGAAGCCAAGCAAAAAAACAAATGTGATCTGTATAAGGGTAAGATTTAGATGAGAATAATACACGTAACTTTGAAGGTTTTTTTTTTTTTCCCGAGTATTAGAATTATTAGTTTTCAATATTTTTTACTTTTTTATACTGAAGGAAAGATGCATGGACATAAATAGGACAAGTAACTCTGTTTCCCTTGTAACTCTGTTTCCATTCTAACTAGTACTACAGTTATTGAAAACACTGGGCCATTTTTAGTTGTGAATACAGTATTACTTGATTACTTTTAAGTGAAACAATTAATCCCTAAAATGAATGAGAAAAGAGTTTCCTGAAAGTTCATATACTTTTCCACAAAAGAGAAAGAAAGCAAACAAAGAAACAACTGCAGAAATATGTAGGCCTTACTTCAGTTTTGTCAGCTTTTGCAACAACAATTCTTTGGTTTCTGTGCAATATTTCATGCTGTATAGAAGTTTTAAATTTAGCACCTTTTGCTTCTCTATTTTGATCTTGCTGACGTTTGTTTGTTTTGTGGGTTTTGTTGGTTGGTTGGTTGGATTTTTTTTTTTTGGTTTATTTTTTCTTTGTTTTTATGTATGGTAACTACACGTGGGATATTGTGCTAAGAAATGAAAGTTAAACTTTTTAAATGATTCATGCAGAGAGACATTTCTCTGATTGCGGAAAAAAAAAGCTGTGGAAATTAAGTTTCCAAATTTTCAGCTTTTTAAAATAACCATCAAATAGTGTTGATCCCTGAGGATTTTTATTTTTCATGCATGAATATTCATTTTATGAGCAAAACAGTTTGTAAAGTTCCAGTCACAGCTCAGCGGATGTTGATCTGAGGAGCATTTTTCTCTGACAATGAAAGTGACTGTCTGAAAAAGTTGCATACTCTATTGACTTCAGAAACATTTGAGCTTGAACACTAGGAGTGTACTTTAGCTCACCAGATGAGATCTTTTCCTCTGAACAGAATCGCTTGGTTTCAAGGCTGTACACGAGATACAGAAAGTAATATTGAACAAAATAGGTGAAAGCAGCTATTTCACATGGGAGGCCATTTTTTCTCATGTATTATAAATTCAATGATGCAAAACCATTTTATTAGTTCCTAATTTCCACAGGAGTAACTGAGCTTTGTTTGGAAAATGCCTCATATTTTGTGGTGAAAGTGATTTTTTTGGGCTAAACATCTGCTTTAACATTTTTCAGAATACTAAACAGGAAGATATAAGTGGGATAGACTCTGCAACTCCTGTAAGATACTCAGCTAGTTTGTTTTCTGCTTAACTCTGGTCACTATCTGGCAAAAATGGTTATTTCATACCTAGAGAAGTATGTAAGAATCAAAATATTTGCCTACCCAGTCATCTGGTTTCATTTATACATATCTTGTGATTCAAAGACATAAATGAGAAAGTCATAGGCATGCTGATTTACAGGGTGACAGTCTAATAAGTAAGGCTCTTTTCTAGACTTTATATCCAAAATGAATCCAGTATGTTGGGCTAAGCTCCTTCATATTCTACAATATTTTCACATAGAGACTTTGAAGACCTATCCACCTAGGGATTTGAATCTGGGAATCTCCTGACAGACAAGTGTGTTGGACATGAGTATCCTTACATCTTTATCTGAGTGAGATGCCAAAACCTACTTCCATAATGAGACAAAAGGCATAGACACCAGAAAAATTTTTCTGTTTCTGTGCTTTTGGTCAGATCTTTATTCTTTAAATATGACGCAACTTGCTTATTATTGAAGAGTATATATTACCTGAAGATGTAGGTAGCTTGGGCACAACTGATGAAATTTTATTAGCTGATGCTCACTTAGTTTCAAGAATAGAAAGAAGTAGCTCTCTTTCCCTTCCAAGATTAGGAAGGTAGTGCCTGAATAGTGCCTCTATCTTCATATGTCTCATGCAGTCCCTGTAGAATCCAAAGTTTCAGTCTACAATACTGAGAGAAAGAATCCTTGTGTTTTCTTAAAAAAACATAAATGTAGTAGGTAGATGTATCACTTACAATTCATAGAATCATAGAATGGCTTAAGTTAGAAGGGACCTTAAAGATCATCTAGCTCGAAACCCCTTTCTGTGGACAAGGGTTGCCAGCCACTAGATCTAGCTGCTAATGACCCCATCCAACCTGGCCTTGAATGCCTCCAGGGATGAGGCATCCTCAACTTCTTTGGGCAACTTCTTCCAGTGCTTCAACACTTTCTGAATAAAGAGTTTCTTCTGAACATCTCACTAAATTTCCCCTTTTAATTTAAAGCCCTTCCCCCTTGTCCTATCAGTAACAGATTGTGCAAAAACTCAGTCTACCTACTGGTTATAAGCTCATGTCAAGTACTGGAAGGCCGCAATGAAGTCTCCCTGGAGTCTTCTCTCCTCAAAGCTGAACAGGCCCATCACCCTCAACCTTTCTTCGTAAGAGAGCCCTTTGATCGACTTAGTGGCTCCAAGAATTCCTTGTCCTTTCTGCGCTGAGGGCCTCAGATCTGGACACAGTACTCCAGATGTGACTTCACAAGGGCATCCTGGATACAAGTGTTTGTTCTTTGTTTCATATAAGATTATATTCTCAGTTATTCCTACATGGAAAAGCAAAACAAAACAAAGCAAAAAGCTAGGAGGATTTTGTCTTCAATTTCAAAGTAATTGAGAAATATCTTGCCTTTTGTGGCAGAAGATTGGACTTATTGACAGAGAACAGTCTTTGCAATCACATTGCTGTGATTAATAGCTCCATGCCAGTAATTTATTCCTGCACTTGGTTAAAAGAAAAGAGGGGGTGAACATATTTTCTATTTCAATGTTTTTCTGTTTTTCACAGAACCACAGAATCACAGAATTGTAGGAGTTGGAAGGGACCTTGAGAGATCATCGAGTCCAACCCCCCTGCCAAAGCAGGTTCCCTACAGCAGGTTGCACAAATAAGCACCCAGACGGGTCTTGAATATCTCCAGGGAAGGAGACTCCACAACCTCCCTGGGCAGCCTGTTCCAGTGCTCCGTCACCCACACCGTAAAGAAATTCTTCCACATATTGTTGCGGAACTTCCTGTGCTCCAGTTTTAGTCCATTTCCCCTTGTCCTGTCCCCACACACCACTGAAAAGAGATTCCCCATGCCCATTTGCCTCCTGCACTTTACATATTTGTAGACATTAATAAGATCTCAGCCCACTTTACTCAAGGCTGAGCAGACACAGATTGTCGAGGCTCTCCTCATAAGGAAGATGCTCCATGCCCTTCATCATCTTTGTGGCCCTCTCCTGGACTCTTTCCAGGAGGTTCCTGTCTTTTTAATACCAGGGAGCCCAGAACTGGGTACAGTATGCCAGCTGAGGCCTGACCAGGGCAGAGTAGAGGGGGAGGATCACCTCCCTTGACCTGCTAGCCACGCTTTTTTTAATGGACCCCAGGATCTCATTGGCCTTCTTGGCCACCAGGGCACACTGCTGGCTCATGGCCAGCCTGTAGTCCGCCAGGACCCCCAGGTCCCTCTCTGCAGAGCTCCTCTCCAGCAGGTCATCCCCCAACCTGTACTGGTGCATGTGGTTTTTCCTCCCCAGGTTCAAGACTTGCTTTTGTTGAACCTCATCAGGTTCCTCTCTGCTCAACTCTCCAGCCTAGAATGTCCAGGGTAGCAATTCTACTTTTAACCTTACTTGTTCCGCTCAGGATCTTGAACTCCACCATCTCATGATCGCTGCATCCCAAGCTGCCTCCAACCTTCACATCCCTAACAAGCCCATCCTTGTCGGTAAGAACAAGGTCCACAAGCACCTCGTCGGCTCCTCCACCACCTGCGACAGAAAATTATCTTCAACACATTGAAGAAACCGTCTGGACCGTGCGTGCCTGGCCGTGTTGCTTACCTAACAGATGTCCGGATAGTTAAAATCCCCCATAAGGATCAGTGCCTGGGATANTCAGAGGTTTTTCCCTGCAATCTCCAACAGTGACAACATCCCCTTCTCCATCACATCTAACTCCCCTCCCGTCCCCCATCAAACCTAGTTTAAAGCCCTAGAGATCAATCTGGACAGCTTGCTCCCCAGAACACTTTTGCCCCATTTGCTCAGTGTCATTCCGTCAGAGGCCCACATACCCGGCTTCTCAAAGGCCTGCCCAAGGTCATAAAACCCAAAGCCTTGTCCATAACACCATCCCCTCAGCCAGTCATAGACCTGAGCCATTCTCCTCCTTCTTTCTGGGTCCCAGCTACCTAATGGGAGGACAGAAGACTACCTGCACCCCCTATTCCTTCAGGATCTTACCAAGGGATGCAAAGTCCTTTTTAACATTCTTCAGTTTCCTCATCGTGTCATCCTGGGACTCAGCCTGAATGAGGATGAAGGGGTAATAGTCTTCCCACTTAAAGAGGCACAGTAGAGCCTTCCTAATGTCTGTAATGCATACCCTCATGCAAGAGATTAAAAGAACGTAGAGGGTATGTCTCAACATTGGTGGCAGGAAGGGTGCAGGACTTTGCCATCTTATGACCTCTGCAACTGGACATTGTTTACCAGTCAGAAGTTCCACCAACCAGGAGCCTGCACCCTAGAGCCATCCAACAGTACCCAAGCCCATTTGAGAACTTTCCAGATCCCCCTAGAAACACACACTGGGCCTGCGCCCCACCCCTGAGTGGGGGGACCAGGCAGTATGATAAAAAGGGGTGCAACTTGAGGGGTGTGAGGGAGAATAGTGAGAGCGAGCTGGGAGAAAGGCGGGAGAACAGCGAGACCAAGTGGGAGAACCGTGAGAGAGTGGAGAATGGTGACAGAGTGGGGAGAGAGCGAGTGGGAGAGAGCGAGCATCGTGAGAGAGAGAACTGCGAGGCAAGGGGAAGAATGGTGCCTCCCTTGCCCCCATCCCGAACTGCACTGCTGGCAACAGCGAGCTCTCCCATTTCCCTTCCTTTTTCCGTTATCCCCGCCTCTTGCGAATTCGTCCCATCGGTAACAGCGTTGTCGGTAACAGCAGATATTCCCTTTTTCCTTCCCTTTTCCCACTCTTCCCCTGTTGTGAATCCATCCCTTGGTTAATAAAGTTTCTTCTGTTTAGTCACTTTACTCTGTTTTTGAGCGTTAATTCTGCTCCTGAGAATTATAGGACCAAGTCACAATAAAGTGACATTGGATTGTGACACCCTGGCAGACAGCAAACCACTCTGGACAGATTATCTGAGTGGCAAATGGGTGCCTCCGTGC
>WBMW01004614.1:921-39885 GCA_013396635.1 Penelope pileata | reverse complement strand
AAAAAAAAAAAAAAAAGGTTGGCCTAAAACAGTATCTGCAAGATGCTGGTGGCAGCTCAAAAGTCTTGGGAAACCTGTCAAAATGTCAAAGAAAAAAAATGCTGTTTGAATTTCAACATTGATTTATTTTTTCTTTAGTTTTTCATCTTACATGAGAAAGACAAAAATTCCCAGACTTTCGTTTTCCAACATGCCACTATATTCACTATGTTTCATAAAAGTCTCCCATTTGTATGCTCTGAGTCTGTGATGCACACTGGGTAATATTTTTAAGGCATGTTCAAAGTATTTTAGCTTTATACTGTTATAGTTTTTTTTCACCATACAGGACTAGAAAACATAGTCAAAACACACCTCCAGTTATATTCTAATGCAGAAATCATGAGGTACTTCTAAACAGGTTGTTTTGGGGCATAATATGAAGCATAGCTTCAACTGCACTTGAATCTTCTGTGCTGCTTTATTTTGCTTCTCCAAAAGGGAAATTACCTGCATAGCTCTGTATTGCAGAAGCAAGAACACTTTTGGAGTCCAAGTTAACTATATCTGCTCATCAGCACTCTGGCACAGAGCAGGATTACAATATTCTCAAGTCTATAGAAATTTATAGCTAAATTGCTGGATTTTTTTTTTCTGTCATTCTAATGGCATAAATTTTAGGGAGGTTGTATAAGCTAGAAATGATATTATTTTCTCTCTCTCTCGCTCTTTTTTTTTTTTTTTTAAATTCTTCCATTTAACTGAGATAAAAGATAAGAACCCTCACTCCCAAATTTTTCCCCTCACTGTTGTTGATTCTTGGCGATTTTTCACAACAATAGCAACATATGATGTCTTCTACCACATCTAATGCTTGAAGAAAACCTATATGAGAAACATATATTTTGTGAAAAGCAGATGTTCAGTCCTAGTAAGAGATCTCAAGGACTTGAACAGGATGTACCTATTCAGAAATCAAATATCAAAGTTTCAGGAAATCAGAAGGAAAAAAAAATCAATAATCAAATAATTAAATCTTTTTATTTTACAAATTTATAAACAGCATCATGACTCTATATGAATGCTGTATGATTTTTTAAAATGCGTGGTATAGACAATGCTCCTGCTAAGTATCTCAAAAGACAAAAGCTCACCAAAATGAATACGAAAGTTACAACGTAATCATAGAATCATGAATCATAGAATTGTTTAGGTTGGAAGGGACCTTAGAGATCATGTTTTAACCCCCCTGCCATGGGCAAGGACACCTCCCACTAGACCAGGTTGCCCAAAGCCCCATCCAGCCTGGTCTTGAATACTTTCAGGTAGGGGGCATCCACAACTTCTCTGGGCAACCTGTTCCACTGTCTCACTACCCTCACAATAAAGAATTTCCTCCTTATATCTAGTCTAAATCTGCCCTCTTTCAGTTTATAGCTGTTACCCCTTGTCCTGTCATTACCTGTCCCTATAAAAAGTCCCTCCCCAGCTTTCCTGTAGGCCCCCTTCAGGTACTGGAAGGCTGCTATAAGGTCTCCCCACAGCCTTCTCTTCTCCAGGCTGAAGAGTCCCAACTCTCTCAGCCTGTCCTCGTAGGGGAGGCGCTCCAGCCCTCTGATCATCCTCGTGGCCCTCCTCTGGACTCGCTCCAACAGCTCCACATTCTTCTTGTGTTGGGGGCCCCAGAACTGAACACAATACTCCAGGTGAGGTCTCACAAGAGCAGAGTAGAGACGCAGAATCACCTCCCTTGACCTGCTGGTCATGCTTTTCTTGATGCAGCCCAGGATCTGACTGGCCTTCTGGGCTGCAAGTGCACATTCATAGAATCATAGAATGGCCTGGGTTGGAAGGGACCTCAAGGATCATCAGGTTCCAGCCCCCTCACCACAAGCAGGGCCGCCAACCTCCAGATTAGGTATTAGATCAGGATGCCCAGGGCCCCATCCAACCTGGCCTTGAACACCTCCAGGGATGGGACATCCACAACCTCTCTGGGCAGTCTGTTCCAGCACCTCACCACTCTCTCAGTAAAGAGCTTTCCCCCTGATGTCTAATCTAAACCTTGCCTCCTTCAGTTTAAGCTGAACCATTCCCCCTTGTCCTATTGCTATCTACCCTTGTGAAAAGTTCATTGCCCTCCTCTTTATAATCTTCTTTGAAATACTGGAAGGCTACAATGAGGTCTCCCTGCAGCCTTCTCTTCTCCAGGCTGAACAAGCCCTGCTCCCTCAGTCTATCCTCATAGGGGAGGTGCTCCAGCCCTCTGATCATCTTTGTGGCCCTCCTCTGGACCTTCTCCAAAAGCTGCATNCAGCACCTCACCACTCTCTCAGTAAAGAGCTTTCCCCCTGATGTCTAATCTAAACCTTGCCTCCTTCAGTTTAAGCTGAACCATTCCCCCTTGTCCTATTGCTATCTACCCTTGTGAAAAGTTCATTGCCCTCCTCTTTATAATCTTCTTTGAAATACTGGAAGGCTACAATGAGGTCTCCCTGCAGCCTTCTCTTCTCCAGGCTGAACAAGCCCTGCTCCCTCAGTCTATCCTCATAGGGGAGGTGCTCCAGCCCTCTGATCATCTTTGTGGCCCTCCTCTGGACCTTCTCCAAAAGCTGCATATCCTTCCTGTACTGGGGGCCCCAGACCTGGACACAATACTCCAGATGGGGCCTCATGAGAGCAGAGTAGAGAGGGACAATCATCTCCCTGTCCCTGCTGGCCCCCCCTCTCCTGATGGAGCCCAGGATAGCATTGGCCTTCTGAGTTGCAAGAGCACACTGCTGGCTCATGTCCAGTTTTTTGTCCACCAGGAGCCCCAGGTCCTTCTCAGCAGGGCTGCTCTCAAGGAGTTCTTCTCCCAGTCTGTATACGTACCTGGGATTACTACGACCCAAGTGCAAGACCTTGCTCTTTGCTGTGTTGAAACTCATTAGGTTCACACATTAGGTTCACAGCTCACGTTGAGTTTCTCATCAACAGACAACCCCAAATCCTTCTCCTCAGGACTACTCTCAAGCCATTCTCTTCCCAGCCTGTATTCGTGCTTGGGATTGCGCCGACCCAGGTGCAGGACCTTGCACTTGGCTTTGTTGAACTTCATGAGGTTGGCATGGGCCCACCTCTCAAGCCTATCCAGGCCTCTCTAGATGGCACCCCTTCCCTTTGGTGTGTCAATTGCACCACACAGTTTGGCATCATCTACAAATTTGCTGAGGGTGCACTCGATTCCACTGTCCATTTTGCCAACGAAGATGTTAAGCAGCACCTGTTCCAGTACCAATTCCTGAGGAACGTCTCTTGTCATGGGTCTCCATTCAGACATTGAGCCATTGAATGGTTCCATCCAGCCAATAAGTACAAAAGTTGATAATACAGTTAAAGTATTATAAAGTATTATACAAAGTATAAAATTATATAAAAGTTTCCTATTATCTACCACTTTTTTCTGGTTCAATGTTCACCCTTTTAATTTCTTTCTGGGTCCTTAGGTGGATAAATCAATTTTCTGTGAGAAGGCAGGAGAGTTTAAAGCAAGTTGTCAAAATCTGGAGGCCTTTGCCATGAGGAAGAAAATTTCTTTTTTTCTCAGTCTTTGATATCTTTGAGGCTATTAAATGTGTCCATATCGCAGTTTGTTTTCTTCTTGCTGGCTCCTAGGTGAAGTTTAAATGTTATACAAGAACCAGCACTAGTTTCAGTAAATAAAGGGTCATGGTTTGCCATGCTGTGTCTCTCCTGGGTTAGTCAGAAATCAGAGGAAGCATTCATAGAGCTTCAGTTCAAGCAGGTGAGCCAGAGATCATTTGACCAGCAATCTATTGTTCAAGCAAGCTCAAACCATCTCCAGCCAAGGCAATGCAAGACAAGACCTGACCTGAGACCTTACTCTGTCAGGTTTGTACAAAGCTTGTGGGCTTTTGCTAACAATGTATGCCCTGGTCTACAAATTCAATTATCCTAAATGGCTGAATATTTTTAAGGCAAAGAGGTATGAAATCAAATGTGAAGATGAAAATTGTGAAGTTGTAATGAGTGACTGAATGTTAGATCAAAAAAAAAATTCAAATCACAAAATTATTGATGAAGAAATACTTGACTACACCGAAGAAAAGACGCAAAGGCAGTCAGATAATAATATAACTTTCATCTGAACACAAAAAGAGCTAAATGAAATATATTTTTAATGTGGTGTATTTAAAGATAAAATAGTTATAACTGCAGCATCCAACAGACTGAAAGACTTAGAAACAAGCCCCCTCTTATGCCCACAATATCTTTTCTTCCATTACAGTACTTTCAGTGTTTTTCTTGATCAAGGCAAATTCCATTGATGAATTTCTAGAAAATCTATTTTTTGGTCGTCTGAGTTTCAGCTTTGTGTCTATTTCTTGTTTCAGTCAGACAGACTCCCTCTTCCTCTTGTCATCTATCAATGTTAGCATGCACTACATACTTGTCTCTTCTCTCCTCCTGCACTACGCTCCTAGACCAAGCATGATTATTTGTTTCCAAAATGGAAGCCATATTCCTCTCAGTAAACATCATGAGATGAACATCTTCACACTTTGCTATCTATTGCAGCTTCCTCTTTAATAGCAAAAACAACACACAGTATTCATACAGCAAATGAAACAAAAATTATGCTCACAGATATCAGTAAGGTGGGCATTAACATAAATTAGTATAAATTGGAAAGTTGGTTTGCTTGACTAGATTGGTAAGACCAGTTACTGAAACAGAAATATGTGTAGTGGCTGAGCAATACTGGTGCTGAGCGCATCATGATGCATCTATCCCATTCCCTTCGAACTCGAACAATTTATGCCTCATCAAACTTACTATTATTTGATGGGCCTTTTAAACCGAGAAATTCAGGATGAAGAAAGGTTTACGAATTTATGTCTCATGTTTAAAATTCATATGTATTTATTAGTCAGTTTAACTGTCAGACACAAAGTATTATCACTGCATTATGTACTTCTTTTTAACAATTATTGTTACCATAAGGATTGAGTATATATTTTTCCAGATCCAATATAATATTACTTATATATATTAATATATTGTACCATTGTAGTAATGTTTGTATCTTGCATTAATATATATATTAACACAATAACGAACAATTATACATTCCTGTTCTAACTAAAACAGCTATTACTGTAAGTAGCAGAAAACATGGAATCATTAGTGTTCCCACAAAGAGAAATCTGTTGTAATATTTACACTTTCTAAAACTCCAGTAGATTTCCAAGTTTTGAGTACATTTTGAAAGAGCAGAACCAGTAAAATACAATGATTTTTTTTCATAGCAACCTAGCAGCTTTCTTCACCTATTCTCCTTACACTACTTTATTTCACAATATGGAAAAAAATCCATAGTTTAGAAATCATGTGAAGAACTTGAGATTGAGAAATACGCAAATTTATTATTCTAAAAATAAACATTTAAGTTTTAGATTCTTGTAGGGAAACAGTTGATCACAGTTGCTCTTTGTCTTGATTTGACCCAGCAGATAGCTAAGTTTCACGCAGTTATTCACTCACCCTCCCTCCTCCCCANACACTGCCAGGATGTTAACAGTTTTGTTTCTCTTCTGAGTCCAAAACATAGCTTCATGCTAGGCACTATGAGAAAAGTAACTTCTGTTAGAAACTAAGACACTCTTCTATTTTAATGTGGTCTGATTTACAAAATTTACAAAAAGCATATTTTATTTATTTATTTATTTTTGGTTGATTTATTTACCATTTACAGACTTCTCTAATGAACATATAACAATATGTCTGTAAGGGAAACAAATATTACTATTTTATTTTTCAATTAAATCAGGCATTTGATGGCCTGGTTTCAATGAAGCCAGCAAATGATTCTCATTTACCACTTAAGAGAAACACTTTAAAATAGGATTTCAATCTACCAATCTTGTCACTATATTTAAACTTAAATTAGTAAACTGAGCTTTTTCTCCCACCCATTTTGCACATTCTCTCATAACATACAAAAAAAACATAGAAACTATTTTGGTTTTATCAAATAACCATGACAATTTCTTGTTAGCTGATCATCAATTTCCTGACATGGCATTTCAGGCATCTGATAGTTGAACAGAATCCTGGTCATGACCTTCAATTTTGGAGTCTATAGGCACATTCAAATAACTTGTACAGTATATCAAATATATGCACAATGGAAAAGGGTCGTTTCAGTGCTCAGTCTAATTTAATTTCTCAATAGACAGATAATAAGCTTGGTTGAACAAATTTTGCATTGAGTTTCTAGGTAGACCATTGTTTTTGGATAAGGAAAAAATAATGGAATTTTAAATTTAGGAGAGTTTCCAGTGAACCACAGGTTATAAGACAAATAATCCATAGGTGTCATCAAGCTCCTGATTCATCTTCTATTCTGAACTTTTAAAAATGATCCAAGAATAGATTCCTGAACTGGGCCTCTTTTTATTTCCTGTGCAACAGGTTAATTAGATGACATTGTGACACACCTCTGAAACAGCAGGCAGGACAACTTTCCTTTTTAAACTCATGGTGTCTTGGAAAAGATATGTTATTGTCTAAAAATTTGACATGAGAAATTAATCATTTCCAGCTCAGGAAAAGTAAAGGACAAAGATGATTTTTTTCTGTGGATAGTCTTTAGTGTTTTATTTCAAGCTAAGTGGACAGCAAGATGTCAAAGACCAACAAAAACTTGGACTGTGCTTTACATTCTGATTTAGAGCTACATAGATCACTACAAAAGTAATACCTCCTCTTTATTTCCATGGAAACTACAATAGATACAAAGAACACAATAACACTATTTGATAGAGCAAATTCTCAGCTATAAACCATTATTTTTCAACATAGTCACCACCATTAGCTATGCATTTTCACCAGTGATGAATAAGTGCCTGCATGCCACACTTGTAAAAATCTGCATGGACATCCAGAGTGTGGCTTGTCTTTCACGTTGTTGTCACCACTGTTGAAATGCACCACTCTCCACCTCACTCTGCTGACACTACCTGTTCTCCATAAGCATTCAGCAAGCATCAATGAATGTCAGTGGGTGCAATTTTTTCCACATGGAGTAATTTAATTGCACACCTTTGCTTCATACAAACTTCCATGTCAGACACTGTTTTGTCAGACTGCCCCTCTGCTGCCATCTGTCGCACGTCAACAAAATTTAATAGAATATTAGCAGGATAGTTCAACCTCTACTGTCATACCACCAACATCTGCCTCCGACATCGTGGGCCAACATAATAAAATAGTAAACAGTACTTCCAGAGCAGTCATGATTTATAGAGCTAATATCTTTATAGAGCTAATAAAAGTCCTGTAATCATCTGTTTTTAATATGCTGTTTTTAAGCTTGTTATGCCTCAGAAACCTATTGACTCAGTTTCAGACACCCTATACAATCTAAAACAGATTATTTGGTATATGAGCAGTGTAAAATAATGTTGAAATCAGATTTATAATACAATCTGAAATTAATCAAAGAAGTTCTAAAGAAGTGACTTATTCTACAAACTCTAGGGAAAACAGCAAAATAAGTTATTTAGGAATTATTACTGCAAATTGTATTATTAAGAAGTAGATGATTTAAATGGTCTCTATCAGAACTTCAAGTTTCTGTGCCCAGGAAATTCAGTAAGTTAAATTAAGAAGCGAGTATTTAGAATTTCTTCATTTATTGGATGAAAAGAGGGAAAAAAAAGAAGAAATTAAAAAGAAATAAACAGCTTATTTGAAAAGTCTGACTCAAATAGTTTTAATATAATTCCACATTTATATTCGGTTGACCAAAAATAAGGCATTTATTTCATTAGTAGCTTTGAATGGAGATTAAAGAAATGAGAGTCTAGTCAAAGTTCACAGTTTTCTCAAGCAAAGTGTTACAAGCTGGTGTTACAGATAGTATAAATGATTTTCAGTTCATTTGCTTCCAGCAACGAGTGGTACTTATCTAACATTCTGCTTAACTTTCTTTACTATAATTAAGTACTATACCACAAATGGGGATAATCATCCATAAAACTGCATTGATTTTCATCTCAAGATAAATAAATAAATGAAAGCATGCAATAGAACAGGAAACAGATGTACAATTCTTCCAGAAAATATGGACCCTACCCAAAGTGAACAGACAACTTATTTCATCAAAGGGGTAGTCCTAAGATTTTATCACTACTCATGCTTGTAATTGATAGTGGTGTCTCAGAAAACTAAATTCTGAGGTCATCGTGGAGTAAAAAAAATCATGAGTAAAATTCTTTTGACTTTTATGTCTTTCCACATTTCTATGCTTGCAAGTAACCCAAATATGTATTAACAATATTCAAATCAATATGTTTTGTGGTAACTGTACGTACAAATAACAACGCTGGCAAGTCAATCCTGTGTTTTTGTCCTGTATTCTTGAGTACTTAAATCGATGAAATATGTTAGAGTTTACTTGTACTTATTATGAAATAGATTATGACTGCTAATACACTAGCATTTTAAATTAGTGTTCATACGAAGGTATTCAAAACATTATTTTTCATGAAACTGAAGGATTATCTTTAACCAAAGATCAATTCATATGGGACTGTTCCATTATTTGCCATTTTCAATTTAAAAAACAGTATGGGAAACAGTTCTAACTCACACCTAGTGTACCATGCAATCAAAACATTTTTGTCTGCCTTGATTACAACTATTAAGATAGTATTGCAGCAAGCCATCAAATTTAAAATTATACTGTCAGTCTAATGGTGTATTGAAAAACATTTCTGTTGCCTGTAGCAACAAACAGTTTTGTTAAATCCTATGTTGCCTTCAGGAACTCCAAAGGCAAAAAAAATAAGTGTAAGAAGTGTAAATTAGAAGTAAAATAAAGTGAAAGAAAAAAAGAAAAAAAAAATAAAACCGAAATCTAATTTAGGTACCTTTAGCAGTAGGTTCTACATCTACCTTAAATCCAAGTTCTTCGTCACCCAGGAGGATCTAAAAATGCCAGACACTTATCTACATTTTACAGTCAGCTCACAACGCACCTTAAGAAACTAATCTATAAAGCACATAAAGTGATGATTTACGTAAAACAAATCAAAAGAAACTAAACATAGATCTGAAGTCCTGAGTTTTGTTGTAGATATGATACAGGGAGTTGGAGCCAAGGAAAACAAGTTCATATACAACTCTAGAAACGCACAGCTTTCACTGAGGGTAGCTAATTAGTGTTAATGGTTCAAGAACACACACATACAAAAAGAGAAACAATATTAAACTTATAAAGAAGTTTAACACCCTCAACTTTCACAAACAATTTCTGAACCCAAGCCACAAGTTATTTATGATGAAGCCTTTCTCAATGCTTTCATAGAAGCTAAAAGAGAATTTTTGTCCATTTTGTCAGAAGGCCAGACACAAAGTATATGATCACAGAAATGTATGCATTGAGAACTGGAAGTCTTTTCTCCTTAAATTACACTTGTCTGGATTGTTGAATAGTAATTAGAGAACTGAAACTAAAACTTTCTACTGGCTGTAATAGGATTTTTTTCTTTATTTGAAATATCAGTGTTGTTATCACCTTCCGCAGCTATAAATTCATTGTACAATGTGGCAGATTCTCTGAGAAGTATTAGATCAAGGGATTTAAGCATTACTCAACCTTTCTTATGCATTTCTGTGAAATTTAGGAGCTAGACACTTTGTTGCTTAGGGCAGGCAAGAGCAGAATGGAAAATGCTGGAGTACTGGGTCCTTTCAGGTCAACAAAACAAACATGTTGTGAGACACTCAGGATGTGGTATGGTTGTGGTTTAACCCAACAGGCATCTAAGCACCACACAACCATTTGCTTACTCCCCCTCGCAGTTGGATAGGGGAGAAAATTTTGGAAACAAATGGAACTTGTGGGTTCAGATAAAAACTACTAAGGTAAAAAAGGAATAGAGAAAAGGGGGAAAACAGCAATGATAGCTATATATAAGTATATACGTATATACATCTATACATACATATATCTCCACAACGCAACTGCTCACCACATGTTGACTGACACCCTGCTATCAACACAGCATTTCACCATCTGCCAACCAACACCCAGCCAATCCCTGAGCAGCAGTAGCCTCTCCCCTGGCCAGATCCCTACAGCTTCAGAGTCTTTTGCATGATGTCATGTGGTGTGTGATTTTCAGCATGTATTTTCAAGAGATTTCCCAGAAAACACCTTTAAATTAATGGAAGTGTAGACTAATCTGCAGTTATTTCTTTTTTCCACTATTGTAATTTTTGCCATTACCTATAGATCCACTTGGATAACATGACAGTAGAGCATGTTTCAAATTTTAAGAGGTGTACCCAAATAAATAAATAATCCATTTTTATAATGGATTTCTTTTGTTGTTGTAGTATAATTTTTAAATTAAGAATATGAACTCAAATTCGTTTTCCCAAGATGCATCATATTTCAAGCTTTCAGATTTTCAGATAAGTCTTGTAAAAAGAACTGTAACAAACTTGACTTGCTGTTTCAAGACCAAGGAAGGTATCTGTAGAGAGAAAAAAGAAAAAGTGTCCAGATCTCTGAAAGACTTCCACAGTTTCACTAGAAGCTTATGAAATCAAATCTGTGCTATGTTAGTTTCAAAACTATTTTTAAAGAAACTAGTTTGAACAACAGTGTAGTTCTCCTTTTTAACTCAAATGCAGTCTGGATGCTTTCACAGCTTTACTTCAGTATTCCAGTTCATTTCATGTTGAAATTTTAGCTTCTTTTCCCTTTAGTCTGTGTGAAAAACTGTAGTCATTCTAGAAATACTATCTAGGAAAGTTTCAATATTATTAGTAGTTGAGGGATTTTTTTGTTTGTTTTGTTTTGTTTTTTTTGATTTGTTTTGTTTTTAACTCTACTTACCATCATTAAACTAGAAGGTTTCTTTCTCCAGAAATCTGAAGACTTTTTTACTCTCTTTCCTTCATTTCAAGGCTAAGGCTAAACTAGGAACATGCAACAGATTCTCACAGCAAATGCGCATACTTTACCAGCAGTACTTATTTTCTTGTATAGATTATTTTTCCTTATGATTAAGCAAGCATTTATTTTGCATGAAGCAAAATCAATTTTGCTTTGGATTTGTGAATTCCCTTTTTTTTTTTCATTTGAGAAGGCTAAAAACAATTAACAGAGTTAAAAATCTTTTTAGCACATTACGAATTACATGTCAAGAGTGTAGATGCATATGCACAATACATGTCAATTTGCACAACAGTGCTGCAAATGAATAAAAATCCACTTTAAAAAAACAACTATTCTAAAACATTTCAGCTAAGCTTATAGCACTGGATTTGAATTTATCTGAATTATAACGAACAACAGTGGAAAACCACTGTGTTGTTTTTCTCTTGAGACATTTTTATTATATGTAGATATTTATTTCTGCTTAGTAATCTGATCTCTAGTCAGAAATGTCTAAGAACAGTGACTCTATGAAAATTCTGCCAAGTCATTTTTCTGGTTCTTTCACAAAATCTCAAGGTGTGTTTGTCAAAAGAGAAAGAGATGAGCAAGAATATAAGAGAAGTATGCAATATCTATCTACATATCCTCAATAGGATGTATGATTTCCTCATTTTAGATTAGAATTGTTAAAATATGTATTTTTTCATTTAAAAAGAAATATTAAGTTCCAATATTTATTATGACTGAAAAGCTTTCAAATTTGCTCTTATACTGCATACACTAAACATGAGGCTAGGCTGGAGTTACAAGATTTAGAGAAACAAGTTTGGTATAAATTTTTGTCCTGTAGTATTAATTCCAAATGAACGTAAATGTGTTGAAAATTTATTTATTTTAGTTCTCGAAGTGCACTGAATATTCTCTCTGTGTCAGAATTAACCTCTGGATAATAGAAAACCTCAAGGCAATCTTTGACAACAAACTGTTTTTTGTAATACTGTTAATCATCAGATTGAAAATGTTCAATGGTTGAAATAGTCTTGGCTATGGTTCTTCAAAGAGACCCACTATAATTACTTAAGAATGTTTCACACACAGGCTTGCTCTCTCTCTCCAAAGTACTTGTTCAGTTTTATTGTTTTCTGTAGCTCACACGATATACAGATAAAAAAAGAATAAAACAAGTCATGTGGGGATTAGCAGTGGGTTTAAGTGTTAATGCCTCATAACACTCCATATTCTGAGAAATTCACAATGAAAATCTGAGAGTGGCAAAAGCAGTGTGGAGTGTGTTTGAAGAAAGAAGGAGGTCTAAGGGAGTTACCTAGGGGTGAAAAATGCTGTCAAGAATGTTCTGAGGAAAACTTTTGCAACATGAGTGAAAAAAAACTATATAATGAATTCATCTCCAGTAATTAGAAGTACACTAATATTTTGTCTAATAATCATTGTATAAAGTATTTTTACTATAAATAGCAACAAGAAAGTATATCATGTTTTGTTTAGAAACAGCATTTCAAATCCCTTAGCTTTGCCAATGTTTCTTGCTTTCGTAAGGTGTTACTAATATTTGAAACTTGGAAACGGAACTCATTTTAAATCACCAGTGTATTTAACAGGAGAAAAACCCGATTGTCAAAGTCTTTTTTCTTATTCAATATTAAATATGTATAATTGTTAAAATTTTGGAATGTTTTACAAAATATTTTTTTTTTCAACAATACTTACTTTTACTACAAGTGATTGTCTCCAAATTCATTTCTTACTGAAGGGAAAACTGTTCCGGTGTTTGTCCAAACAGCCCATATATTCTTTGCACTTACATACTTCTGGAAACCTGTTTTTCCACTATCTAGTACTATTTTATAATATAAAATAAAAAGAGATACCCTCACTTAGGTCTTACATGTCTAGCATTTATTCATTGCATAGTTCAACCATTTTTTTTTAGCCTTTTAAAGGTAAAATCTCTGGGAGAGACAATGAGCCTTGTTCATTCACCTTACTCTGGCCCATTATAATAATGGAAAGAAGTATCCACAAATGTTAGCATGTCTGTTCTAAAGCTCCTTTTAACAAACGGTGAAAACAGACAAATCTTAGAAAAAACTAGATGAAAATTTCAGTAACAGTTTGTTTGATCAAGCAGGTTTTTATTTAAGTGTATGAAATCCCCTTCTTTTCTGATGAAGTACATTGGCCAAAAGCCCCTCATGTACGACAGGAACAAGTGGAAAACATGATAGCACTGCACTACACCTCATATTTTAATTTCATTGTGCACATCTATATTTTCAACATCATTCTTGTCAGACTTCCACTTTCAGGAAAAAAATAAAAAACCCATTGGTATGAATCACTTAGATCATTTAATCAGTAGCTTTGTGAAGAACAGATTTGCAGATTAGTTTGAACAGCATGACCCTCTGGCAGTAAGGGAGGTGCTTCTGTGTTTGTAGCCATTTAACTTTCCTGAACCCAGTCAGCTTACTTCTAGAACACTTCTATGCTCAGATAGATAATAGAGCTGAAAGAGTCTATTTAATTTATCTGTCCCTCCCTTTGCCAATGTGAGTAGCTACCCCTGTAGTAGTTCATCAGATCAAGTCATCAAGTCTGTGTTTTAAAGACCTGGACTATGGATGTTTCACTTTTTAACAAGAGACTACTCTTCAGTTTAGATTTTCTTGAGAGTTTGTGTTAAAATTTGTGTAGAAGTTCTCTTACTGTTAGCCTACTACGTATGATTAACATGCCTTTTCTCCAGATTTGAAGATGATGCCTCTTTTAAACTGAGAGGCAAAACTGCATTTCAAAATGGCGAAAGGTTCACCTTCAATTTAGTCTGTTAAGTGACTACTTGCCCTTACACACTGAATGAAATCACAGACCAGTAAAAATCAGCTTTCTTGATTAGTGGAATAGTAGATCAATCCTCCCACTAAAAATATTTTGTACCTGAGCACAGTGGTGGAAATACTCAGTGTTCTCAAAATATCTCTGATGATTCCTTCTTGCCACCTTTGAAAGTTTTGGGTTTTATGACATTTCTCTGTGTAACAGAAAAGGTCCCAAAACTCTTACAACTACACAGTTCATTTCGTCTGGAGCTAGGGTCTCAGCTCCTTCCCTGTACTGCTGCTTCTCCAACTGCCCTCTGATCTTCTCACTCTCTCACTACTTCCCAATTTCCTCTCCCCCAAGCTACTCTCTCCTCTGCCTGGCTGGCCTTTATCTAAGCCTGTGGTAACCCCCACCTCAGGTCCACCCCTTCCAGTCACAGGTGCAAGGGATCTACCAGTATCCCCTGAGCCAGCCACACCCCTCCAACATGTGCTTAATCATCAGTTCATGCTGCGATCAACTGTTTCCCTACACTCTGCTTTCAGGGCACTGTATGATGATGATCTCATGATCCTTATAAATCATTTTAAGGTATTTTGTAATTCATAGAACAGTCATAGAATCACGGTATGGCTTGGATTGGAAGGGAATTTAAAGAACATCTAGTTCCAACCCACCTGTTGTGGACAGGATTGCCACCCACTAGATCAGGCTGCTCAAAGCCCCATCCAGCCTGGCTTTGAATACTTCCAGGGAGGGGGTATCCACAACTTCTCTGGGCAATATGTTCCAGTGCCTCACCACCCTCTGAGTAAAAAAATTTCCTAACTTAAATTTCTGCTCTTGTAGTCAAAGAGCATCCCTTCTTGTTCTGTCATTATCAGACTAAAAAGTCTTCTCTCTCTTGATTATAAGGTCTTTTTAAGCACTGGATGTCCATAATGAGGTCTCCTTGAAGCCTTCTCATCTCCAAGCCCAGATCCCTCAAACTTTCTTCATAGGAGCCCTCTGATTATCTTCATGGCCTTCCTCTGGACCCACTCCAGCAACTCCAATTCTAGGAATAACTGTTGATATGATAAATATTTTTTACTAAATTAATGATGTGGATTAAATGTATGAATTAAATAATGCAGTAGTAGAACATGTTTGGCAAATCAGTCTGTACAACATGAGTTTTCTGCAATGGTTTCCAATATATTCAAATTAGAGAAGTTTGAAAAGGCAATGTTAATTAATGATTAGTTTTTTGAAGGAATTTATTTTTCTTTTCAGCTGCTTAGCAAGTGCTTTAAGTTACTATAGAAGACGAATCTTAGGGCTAAAGAACCGTGAGAGCAAATTGACTGATATCAATAGGAGATGGAAATAACTGCCACTGCTGAAATAAATCTGTAAGTCTATAGTATGCTCAAATCTGTGTATTGGATGTTATTTTATACTTGGTTACCTTTATTGTCATATTTTCTACAACTATTTGGAAACAACTTCTCCCACTGTAAGAGGACAGAAGAGGGACTTGGAGTCCTCTTGAAAAGTATGAGAGAGCCTGAGATCTGTATAAACTCATACTTTTTCATTTTTGGGTGGAGTGAGGAGGTGAGGTTGCTTTGTTTTTTTTTTTTTTTTTTTTTTTTTTTCCTACTTGTACAACTCCAAGGAAAATCTCTTTCATTTTCTTTTTTTCTCCAGATTTACATGAAAAAGAGATTCGTAGGAAAAACTATTAAAAGAAATTTGGAGAGTAAAGCTGCTAATTTCAGATGTTATACTTTGATAATAGACTAAAGCACTGATGCTACAGACACAGCTCAACTTGCCATTTTAATTAGAGATATTGTTAACGAATATAATGGAAGAAATGGCTTCTTTGATGTCATTAAAAGACATAACTAAATCTCTTTATTGGAACAAAGCAATAAAAATTACATTAAGGCGATTTTCTTTTAACTTTTGTCAACATATCTGATATAGCTACTGATGGTGTCCCAGCAGAGATTGATATTTTTACCTCTTTTCAGAGGGTCTTATAAAATTAATAGACCATGCAACTACCACTAGCAATTCATATTTCATGAAATATTGCTGCATACATCATACATCAAGAAAGTTTATGCATGAAAGCTTTAAAAATAGATACTGTCATGCAAATTGTCATAAAAGCTATGAAGTTCATAAAGTCAAAAGGATTGAATTATCGCCAATTCCAGGAGTACCTTAAAAGTATGGGTGCTGATTATGGGGACATTGTCTAATTTTCTGAGCAAGGTGATTGAGTTGGGGTAAAATGCTAAAAAGATTTTATGATTTGCAAAATGGAATCTAGACATTTATGGAATCAAAAAGAAAATTTGTGCCAGAATTTATGAAGATGAAAAATGGCTCACAGATTTAACATTTTTGGAGGATTTGACTGCTTGTTTAATGAGTTAAACGTGTGTTCATGGTGAAAATTGCCTTATCTGTGCTGTTTCAAACTGTACAGTGTTCAAAATGAAACTTAAAATATGGCAAGCTCAACTTACGGCAAATAATTTTTTGCATATTGTTATTTTGGCTAAACACAGTCCTATGAAGAGAAAAAATATGCAGCCTAGCTTTCCATTTTGACAAAAGAATTTGAGAACAGGTTTCAAGATTTCCAAAAGAATAATCAATTTTTTGATATACTTGCAACTCCATTTTCAGTCAACATAAACACAATAACTGCAAATTTTCAAATGAAACGTATAGAGTTGCAATCAGATATTGAACTAAAAGAAACATTTGATCATGTCCCTTTACTAGACTTCTATAAGGCCTATCTTACCAGAGAAAAATATCCCTTGCTTCACAATCATGCTTTATTCACATCATTGTTCTTTGGCAGTATGTGCATTTGTGAACAACAATTTTCAATGGTTAGTTAAATACATTAACTATCCTATATATTTTATATGTGGCCTGAGACCATTCCTCTTCACTTAATGTGGCCCAGGCAAGTCAAAAGGCTGGACACCCATGCTTTGAATTATTTAGTTGGCAAACACAATGCTTACTAAGTCAATTTGCATGTGATTGCTCTGAAACAGTAGTGAATAGGTCAAACTCACCCATTTTGTGTTCAGCTTGCAGAGGTCAGTTTTTAGAAGTACAGTGACATTTGATTCTACATTCTACCCCATGTTTGATCCTTGATGAAATAATTGGTAGGTTAGTGTATCTAGTGAAGCATTTTAAAAACAATGTAGCAATAAAGTTAACTTTTATAAATCAGTTTTCATCTTCTTTTAGACCAAGACTACTATCATCTATTACAATTTGCCTCAATTTTTGAATGCTTAAGTTCATAGAATCGTGTGAGGCAAAGAACTTGAAGCAAAGCCTAGGCAACCTCCAATCCTGATGTCACTAATCAGTTCACTTGCATTGGTGAGCAACAGGCTCAGTACCTCATCCTCCCTGTTGGGGTGGATACTGTCTATCACTTGGCTCAAGAAGTTATTCTCAATATATTACAGGAGTGTCCTGCATGGTCTACAGCTCGTACCAGATGGGTGCCATGAGTGCTCACACTGGAACAGAAACATTATATGCAAGTTTGTCAGGACCTTTTAAACCGATATGAGGCTGAAGGTGACAGTTTCCTGAATTGCATCATTATTAGTGATGAGACATGGTGTCACTACTACTAGCCAAAGTCAAAACATCAGTCAATGGAGTGGAAACGTGAATTCCTCATCAAAGAAAAGGTTCAAGACGCAGCCCTCAGTGGGTAAAGTGATGTGCAGTGCCTTTAGAGATAGGAAAGAGGTGATCTTTCTGGATTTCCTGAAACCTGGACAAACCATTAGCTCTGACCACTACGGAGTGACACTGACTAAGGTGAAGGCTCGAAATTCCAGAGTCAGGCCAGAGAAAAAGACAATCTTTCTCTTGCAAAGTGGTAACAACAGGCTCCATGCCAGTTTGAGGACTGTGGAGCACATTGCCATTCTTGGCTGGACTCTCCTACCACACCCACTGTATATTTTGGATTTGGTGCTGTAAGAGACTGTTTTGGAATCTTTTGTCTCAAAGCTTGCTGTGAGAACTCTTTTGTCTCGAAAGTTTGCCCACCTGCCTGCTGCCAGAAGGCTTGCAGACCAGGGACAATGAGAGATAAGCAGCCCCTAAACAGCCATCGAGCAGCCTTTCAGACTGGTGCCTTGAGGGAGGCAACCACCGAGGGGATATGCACTCCCCTACATGCCTACGTGACATACCTGGGTGACCAGGAAGACCATGCTGGCCGAAAAGGAGGATAAGAAGACCTCCTCCAACAGGGGAAATGCTAGCTGCCTAGGAGCTGCTTGCCTGCTGCTGTCTGACTGATGCCTGACTGATATCTGGCTAGCGCCTGCCTGCTTGTTATCTCCTGCTGCTTGAGACATGAGGTCCTGCTACCTGATACCTGCTTGTTGCTCCTGTTTCCTGCCTGATGGTCCGATGCCTGACGATGCCTGATGCCTACTGCCTGAATCCTGTTCCTGTTTCTCCTGATGTCTGCTCCTGCTGCCTGCTGCCTGAGACCTGATGGTCTGATGCCTGCTACTGCTGCTGCTCCCCCTGTGCTCTCACTCCCTTGCTCCCACATGGGCCTGAAGATATCCCTGGACTGACAGAACGGTGTGGGATCCATGGTGGTGACTGTCCCCACTTTTTCATGTGTAACCCTTGCTCTTACTTCCTATCTTTTACTATCGCCTGCTTCCCCATGCCCATCTCCCTCACTGACCAGAATTTCTGTTAAACTGATGGGACAACATTTGACCTCGTTTGTGTTTTAATCTCACTTTGGGTATATTAAAGAATCTCCCCTCACTCCAATAATTGGAGCGGGACAGGTGCCTTCTGACTTCCATCTGTTTGGGACAATGAAAGATGGATTGCATGGGAAACATTTTCCTAGAACAATGTCATCATATCAGCTGTGAAACAGTAGATCACCTCTGCTGGTGCAGTTCTTTTCTAGTTTTGCATGCAAGCTCTTGTTCATCGCTGGCAAAAATACACAGCTAGTGGTGGTGACTGCCCTGAAAAATACTGTTTTGTAGCCAAGAATTTGCTCTATCAGATAGTGTTATTGTGCTCTTTGTAGCTGTTGTAGTTTCCATGGAAATATATGGTAGGCATTACTTTCAAAGTGACTTATGTATGCCATAGAATCATAAAGATTGGAAAAGAACTTTAAAAGACCTAGTCCAACTGTCCACCTACCACCGAGATTGCCCACTGTGTCATGTCCCTAAGTACCACATCTTCATGTTTCTTGAACACCTCCAAGACATGATGATTCCACCACTTCCCTGGGAAGCCTGGGAAGTGCATGACCTCTCTTTTGGAGAAGAATAACAAATCTGAACTTCCCCTGGCACAACTTGAGGCCATTCCCTCTCATCCTGTTGCTTGTTACCTGGGAGAGGAGGCTGATCCCCACCTCACCACAGTCTCCTTTCAGGTAGTTGTAGAGAGCAAAAAGCTCTCCTCTGAGCCTCCTCTTCTCCAGACTAAACAACCTCATTTTCCTCATCTGCTCCTCGTTATATTAGACATGTAAGATATCATGTTATACAGTTTATGTATATAAATATGCCTGCATGAGTTTCCATACACATATATAAATTGAATTTTCTTGTTATGGTTAGAAAGCTTGTTATTAGCTAAATATTGACACTGACAGATAGTAGCTAGCCATTTGCAAAAATGCTCCCACAACTACTAGAAAGATCTCAAAATCTAGCACTGAAGAACTTCAAGTGTGAAGATGTACCATAAGGACATCAACAGAAAGCTGAAGTAACTTGTAAAAATCTTTAAGTATCCACTCCCTGACCCACAGTGAGTAGTATTTGTGTAATAATATGGACAATTTAGTTCCATTTGAAAATTCCTGTTCATATTTAGGTGACTAGACAGAGGAAACTCTGCACATCAATTTTATGGATAGTTATTTATCTTCACAGGTCACTGCGTATATCCAGATTCTACAATTAGAGTTTGCTTAAAAAAAAAAAAAAAAGACTCCAAGATGCTTTCAGATGACTCAGCAGAAATGTATTTTTTAATGCACTATATTGATCTTAATTGTATATCCTTCAAAAAAATCTATACAACTGAATGCTTTAACCTTAATTGTCAATGACAGCAAAATTTATTTATTTATTTTATTTTTATCCTCCCTGTCTTAGAAAGAGTTTTAGCAGAGTGCGTGAGGAATTATAAAATAAAACAAAAATGTCTCTGGTAAAGCATTTCAAATGTTGCTGAAAATTGAATGTTATTATATTTTTAAATATGTAGTTCCACATGCTGATAAATCTTTTACTTAAAAAAATGGGGGAAAGACCAGCATACATCTTTATAAATTCATATTAATCTTCATGCTTGGAATCTTATCCCAAACCAGCCATTAAAATGGACTTAAAGTTTTGATCTTCTAAAAGGAGTAACAATTTGTCTGTAAAGGCTGAGGTAATTTTACCTGCAAAAAGCTATCTGTTACATTAATATGATAGCATAAACAACTATGTATTTTCAAGATTTTTCTTTCTCTTGCTAATGTCCAGGGATGAATAGCACTCTCATTTGAGAAATATAATGTGCTGAGGTCATAGATCTGACTAAACTGAGCATAGCTCTTCATCTACATTACATCCAGTAGTCAAAAACTGAAGAATCATCCCAAGCATTTATCCTTGATCCTGACTCTCTACACTAAGGATTTCTGCTATATCCTGCCATCTAGCAGCCTTTTAGTGTCTCAGTAGTAGCCTGAACTCAATATTTGGACAAAGTTGCAATTTTAAAGGAAGTGGATAAATTGCTTCTGTCCTGTGTCCAAAATTCCAGGCAACAGTCCAAAAATTCCATGGAGTGTGTCACTAGAGATTTTGAAAGCAGACTATGGATACAAAATTTCATTTGAAAAGGAAAATAGTAACATTTTTCTATATTCCATCTCAAAACAAAGTTTTACTTGCAACTTTGTAATGTTTAAATAAATTCTCAAAATAGCCAAACGGCAGGTTAGTTGAATATTTAGAGAAGATAGGAGGTGCACTGTGTTTTTGTAACATCCATTTGATCAATGTAGAAAAATTGAAGAAGAAATCCTTAACCTAAGGGAAAAAATCTTTTTTCTCTATATCATGGGTGTCCAATATTTTAACTTGTCTGGGCCACATTGAGTGAAGTGCAATTGTCTTGAGCTTCATATAGAATATATAATATGGCTAACGTATATAAGTAACAAACCTTTTTTTTTTATATTTTTTATTAAAATATGAAAACATAAAAACATAAATCTAGTGAGACATTTGACCTTGTTTTTGTGACTCTAATGCATCAATGTCTAGTTCAGTGGAAGTGGTTGCAATTCTTAGTGAGTTCTCAAGATGCTCATCAGAGATTTTTGATCTAAGTTTACTCTTCCTGTGCTTCACCCTTGAAAACAGTCGTTCACAAATGCACGTACTGCCAAAAAGCGATGATGTGAACAAGGCATGATTGTGAAGTGAGGGATATTTTTCTCTGATAAGTTGAGCTCAAGATTAATCATTAAATAAGAAAACATATGTTTGCTTAATAACAAAACCCACGTCTTCACAGGCATGCACACATGCTTGTAGGGAGCTTGAAATGTTGTTATCAATAATGACTGCATTTTACTCACCAATTTGCACAAGCACATGTAACATGTATCACATGCCTGTTTCTATTTGACTAAGCGTGTGTGGCAAGCGTGAGAGGTGGAGTTAGCACTGTACTGCACCCTCCACTCCACAGTGTTTTGTTGTCACCTACACAATCTGTACTCAAGCTCTACGCAATTGACCCATGAAAAATATTGTTAAAAATCACAATAACATTAATAGTTTAGGGTCTTGTGCGGTTGCGTTACTCGTTGTCCAAGGCTGAATGCAGCCCATGGGCTGAGTGTTGGACATGCCAACTTTATATTGTGATCTAGAGCTTAACAGAGAGCATTTCTGAGTCCTTCCCATCTGAAGAAAGACCAGTAAGCACTAGCAACTCCTTTACAATTTTTAATCCAGATTTTGATCCATAAATGAGTCTTTCATCCAACTGTGTGGCAACTTTGTTTCTTTAGTAGGCCATCACCTGGAATTTGGACAGACTTTCTGAACATGTGCTGGGTTCTTTGAATTTTCTTTATAAACACACATTAAAATCACCATGCACCCTTCAGCAGCTTAGTGAGGCAGAATTTTCCTTTTCAGAAGGCATGCTGACACTTTCCCAACAGACTGTTTACCTGTGCAATCAGTGATTTTGCTGTTTTAAACTCTGCCATTGTAACAAACTTTCTGATTGACCATTTCCAGAATCTCCTCTAAAGCCCTTCTGTCCAATTTGAGTTGCACAGTGAACCTGTCAGTCCTCTGTCATGGTTCTTGTGATCTTTTTAACACATATTAACCAGTAATTCTGTGGCTTCACATCTGTATCTTTCTGATTAATGTTCTCTGGGTATTGTGACTTAATGGCTTGCAGTTTATCTATATGGTCTAATATTTTCTGTAAACTTACTTCCAACTGATTTCACTTGTTTAATATGTCTGTTGTAGAGAATGTAGAAGTGTAGGATACTCCCAAAATCTTCAATTAATTGCTTGAAATGATCCTCTATAGATTTATCATCCTTGAATGCCTCCCTTATGTTAACAAAATAAAGAAGTTTGAAATAAATATAATTTGAAAACGTTTGCTATTAAGTAAAGATTAAAAGCTGACCCAAAAAATGGAAAAAATATAATTTTTACTCTCCAAATTTTCACATCATTTTCCCAGAAATCTATGTCAATCTATGTCAAATATAGCAGTTACGTGATTTTAAAAGGCATTATTTGCTCAAGTCTGGAATATTTTTTAAAAAGCCATCAGAACTTCAAAAGATTCAGAGAGTGAGTTGAATTAAGTACACATTTTGGAGTCTGTAGTTGGTGATTCTTCGTGAGATATGGGTTCAAATTTTATTGACTCAGTTAAACACGGTTTTCACTTTTACTGAAAATTATGTGGTTTAGTAGAAATCATGTATAAGTCTTCAGACATGAGAAAGAAGTCAAAGGAGAGAACTCAAAAAAAAAAACATACAAACAGAATAAATGACATCAATAACTTGACCAAATTATAGGAGAAGAAAATACTTCTGACAGACATAATTATTTCACAGTCTAAAAATATTATTAAGCAGCCTGCCTGAAATTCAATGCAAATTACTATATAGTTGTCATAGTGAGCTCTTTGTATCTGTGTGACTTTGAAATACAGTTCATATGTCAACTCTTTGGAGATTATCAGTAGTTACAAATTACTTTCTTAAATCTGATGAGTGAACTTCTTCTTCCAAACATGTGAAAGACAACCTTAAGTATAATGGAAGAATCTTTTATTTAGACTAAGCTTTAAAATAGAATTAGCTATGTTTGCTGTTTTTTTTTTTTTCTTCATTGAGAAGAAAGGGTATTTTAAAATACCATAACAAGTTAGATTTTAGTCCTAAAATTATCCTAGACTATACTGTGGGACCAAAAAAAGGATGAAAGAGGGCTATTTCAAAGCCTGTTTATGAGTAGGAAGTCCAGTGGAGCACTTAGAATCATGGAATCACAGAAACACTAGATTGGAAAGGACCTACAAGATCATCTAGTCCAACAGTTCTCCTATCATCATTACTACCCACTAAGCTACTAAATCATATCCCGTAGCACCTCATCCAGACTCTTCTTCAACAGCACCAGGAACATTGACTCCACCACTTCCCTAGGCAAGCCATTTCACTGCCTGGACACTCTTTGAGAGAAAAAGCTTGTCCTTATATCTAATCTAAATTTTCCCTGGCACAACTTGTGGCCATTCCCTCTTGTTCTGTCAGTAGTTATCTGGGAGAAGAGGCCAACACCATCATCACCACAACCTCCCTTCAGGAAGTTGTAGAGTGCCATGAGGTCTCCCCTGAGCCTCCTCTTCTCCAGACTAAACAATCCCAGCTCCCCCAGCCGCTCCTCATAAGACTTGTGCTCTAGACCCTCACCAGTTTTGTTGCCCTTCTCTGAACACGTTCTAGGGCCTCGATGTCCTTCTTGTAGTGGGGGACCCAAAGCTGAACACAGTACTCGAGGTGTGGCCTCACCAGAGCTGAGTACAGGGGAATGATCCCCTCCCTGCTCCTGCTGGCTACACTATTTCTAATACAGGCCAGGATGCCATTGGCCTTCTCCTCATTGGCTCCTCTATCATACTGGTGATACTGGTAGTATCACTAATACCTCCATGGAAGAACATCAGGGAATATTAGATAGACAAACATCAGCAGTCTCTTTCTATAATGTACAATATCTCAAACCCCAACAAGAAACAAACTTCTCTAGATGACAGGTCAAGTTGGCAGATGGGTGCTTTCTTCCCCTGCAGCAGGGAGTCACTCATTACTATCACTGCTCCTGGGGTTCCTCCATGATTCTGGATGAGGTGGCCCAGATTCATCTCTTGAAAACACACCCAACTCTCGTCAGCTTTGAGGGCAGTGAAACTGTGCAATAGCTGGAAAGCTTCAGGTGGATCATTCCTCTTGGTGCCAGAAATCATCAGCTTCCATCCTTCACCTTCCCTGAAGTTTACACTTACTGCTTTGCTAGAGTCAGCCTCTTCCTGTATTTCCATTGCAGTTGGGCAGATCTTGAAGATCTCATGCCTCTTGAAATATCTTGTCTATACCTCCTTCATTCTTTGATGCTTCACAATCCATAGACTTCCTTGTGCAACATCTCTATTTGGTGACACGGCTCTTCAGCAACAGCACATCTCCTACAGAAACCATCTCTCAGCCTCCTGAAAAGGCCTCAGGCAGCCTGGGACTTGGAAAGCTCTGTCTGTCATCTGAAGCTCTGTCTGGGCTGAAATCTCTGCCCTGACATGGACAGCTGTTCTAATATCTGCTGGGAAATGCATCCTGTGGTGCATCACCATCATTCTTTTGTAGATTTTGCTATTGTTGCTAATTAATTAGTTAGAAATTCTCATTAACTTGTAAAATATTTTGGTTGACCTACATCTGCTATTTTTGATGAAAAATGTAGGACATTTTTTTCTCCTATTTTTAGCACTTTATTTTAAAATATTTCCCTACTGAAATAGAATAAAATTATTTACAGAAGCCTTACATTTCATGACCATTTTTGCTGATGATAGAATTTCCATCAGACCTAAGCTTATTTAAAATTTTCACAAAAAAATATCATGGGACTACGTATCATTTTTAAACATATTTCAAAGCTCTTAAGCCAAATTTTAAACTGGTTTACAAGTTTACAACTGTTTGTAAAATTATTATTTGAAAAACTTCTGGGAAACACTTGATGGCCAATGACTAAGGCTCAGGCAGAGTATTCGGTGAATCATCTTTTATTGATGCCTTGCAAAACGGGTGACCTAGCAGGTAGGCCCACCAAGCAAAAATGTACAGCAGTTTATTTTTTCTATATCTGACTGCAACACCCTCTGCCCTGTTTCCTCATTGGTTGAGTACTGTAGAGCATACAGCCTATCAGATGCCCACTGGATGTCCTACCCCTGTTTACTACTTGGCTAACTCCTCCCAATTCTCCTCCCCTTGTTTGTTTAATTTCTCTCTTTTAAGGTAGGCTTAGCATTATCTTTTTAAACCTTGAGCTGGTCAAGATTTACACCACAGAGCCGATTGCTACCAGTACCCCTCTTGGTGCCCTTCAGAAATGCTAACACTCAGTCCTTATTTTTAGGAATTAGCCAAAACTATATCCTGTTTTGATGAGAGATATGCTGTGTTTAGTCTATCCACAGATGCCTTCTTGGCCACAGTATTCTGTTTTGCACCATCCCATCACACAGTATCTTAAACATAGAACAGCACATTCTTGCAGCAATGAGTTATTCTTCAATCTTAAAGAACAGCACATCCTTGCAAAAACAGCATCTTACAATTTCTTACAAACTGGTCATGTTTAAGTTCTGACATTTCCCCTCTTCCAGTCACCAGAGACTTCACCTGACAGCCACGACTTTTTAAATATGCCAGAGACCGGCTTGACAACTACATCAGCCAGTTCTTTCAGAAACCTGGTATGCATAATGTATGGCCCCATAGACTTGTACACATCCTCATTAGGTGGTCTTGGACTTGCTGTGCTCTTACCCTGGGAGGGATTTGCTCCCCCAGCTCACTCTTAGAAGTTCAGGGACATGAGAGGCATGGAAAGCCCAATTGGCAGTGAAGACTGAGACAAAGAACTCATTAAGTACCTCAGCCTTCTCCATGTCTGAGGAAGCCAGTTCTCGCTTTTCATTTATCAGGGTGGGTACACTCTCCTTGGCCTGTCTCCTGTGACCAATGTATCTAAAGAAACCCTTCTTCTTGTTTTTTACATCCCTTGCCAAGCTTAATTCCATTTGCGCCTTGGCTTTCTTTATGCCATCCCTGTACATCCTGACAGCATCCCTATATTCTTCATAGGCCATTCATCCCTGCTTCCACTGCTTATACTTTTCCTTCCTTTCCCTCAGTCTGACCATCAGGTCTTTACTCAGCCATGCTGGTTGCCTGCCTCCTCTGCCTGATTTCATATTCTGGGGGACGGAGAGCTCTTGTGCTCTCATCCTTTAAGTGTTGCCAGCTCTGTTCCATTCCTTTCTCCATAAGGACAGTTTCCCAGGAGATCTCATTCAACAATTCCTTAAACAGCCTGAAGTTCACTCTCCCGAAGTTCATGGTCCTGACTTCATTCTTTGACAGGCCCACATTCCTCAAAATCACGATCTTGACTGGGGCATGATCGCAGCAGCCCAGATTGCCTCTGATCTTAGCCTCTTTATTTAATGATCTCCTCTGCATTGGTGAGAACCGGGTCCAGAAACAGTTCACCTCTGGTCAGTCTGTCCAATACCTGAACCAGAAAGTTATCATTGATGGACTCCAGGAATCTCCTGGATTGCATGCAGTTCTCTGTGTTGTTTTCCCAGCAGATATCTGGGTGCTTGAAATAAATAACCGGCTGAGTCAAATAAGAAAATTGCATTATCAGATTCTTTAAAGCTTTTTATCTAATATTTGATAGTGCATGCTATTAAAATTATTCTATCAACAACTGCAGTGACAGACCACCAAAAGCTTAGAAAACATCAAGGAAACTATAAATACATGGAATAATAGTAATAAAAAGAAATAATGCAAGCTGCAAAGCACTTCAAAAAATAGTTGTGTCTAAACAAAGTATAAGATAATCAGATTCAGTTAAATGTTACAAAAAAATAAGCTTAGAGAAATAATTGTCAAAAGAATGAGTTTGACAGGAGATTTATTAAAGGTATGTCTTCACATTGAATGCTCTATAAAGTTTTCGGTATGTGACCCCAAAAGGACAATAAGAGTACACTGAAGGATAACTGGATGCCTGAAGAATGGAATCTCTTCTGTAGGAAAACAGGCAAAATATCTGTGATTCTTCAGGCCAAGGAAAGAAAACCTTCTACTCACTGAAATTCTACTTCTGTTCTACTCACTGAAATTTGAGAAGTAGGCATTTCGCTTACCGCTAAGACTCAAGGAAACTAGCAAGCATGTTAAATAAGAAAAAAATACGTCTTCAAGTATGCTTTATGAACATACTGATATGACATGATGTATAAGGTTGAAATCTGTACAAAGGAAGGCTTTATTAAAAAGTATGAAGTGGTGGCTATTTACAAGAAGGTTCATTCAGAAAGTTATTTGCACTTACACACAATTTCTTCATCTTTACTGCTATAGGTGTGTAAGCTATCACCAGAAAGGATGTTGATTTATTTAACCCTGTCTTGATATTTCAATGTTTTACGCAAGACTACTAGTATTTCAATGTTCACAGGTGCACTAGAATACAGTTTTGTTAACTAAAAACTGTGGGTAATTACAAATGTGAATATAGCTGCCTTTTCTATTTTTGTATGAAAATATTCAGTACATGCAAAGCAGATAAACATGTATACGGACAAAAATAGCACATCCTATACAACAATATCGAAACACCTAGAAATTCATAAATGGTGCATTTATTTTGAAGGAAATATCCTTGCATGTGGTAACATACTTTTCCAGTAATACCCTATTTAATCTTCTGTTCCTTCTTCCACTGACAAAATTAATTCTGTACTTAAATTCAATATTTTTACCAGAAAAGAAGAAACTTAATTAATCATGAGCAGCTGCAAAACTGCCATTGTCTTTATTAAAGTCTCATTATTTCCTCTATTATCTGTAGATTTCTTCATTGGCCTACTTTCAATTTTCTTCAGCAAGAGTAAGACAAATGTTGCAAGATTAATCTTCTGTAATATGAGAAGCTGTGTGGTGCAGTCGACACGCCAGAGGGAAGGGATGCCATCCAGAGGGACCTGGACAGGCTTGAGAGGTGGGCCCATGCCAACCTCATGAAATTCAACAAAGCCAAGTGCAAGGTCCTGCACCTGGGTCGGAGCAATCCCAAGTACACATACAGGCTGGGCGGAGAATGGCTTGAGAGTAGCCCTGAGGAGAGGGACTTGGGGGTGTGTGTTGACGAGAAACTCAACATGAGCCGGCAGTGTGCGCTTGCAGCCCAGAAGGCCAACCGCATCCTGGGCTGCATCAAGAGAAGTGTGGCCAGCAGGTCGAGGGAGGTGATTCTGCCCCTCTACTCTGCTCTCGTGAGACCTCACCTGGAGTATTGTGTCCAGTTCTGGGGCCCCCAACACAAGAAGGATGTGGAGCTGTTGGAGCGGGTCCAGAGGAGGGCCACGAGGATGATCAGAGGGCTGGAGCACCTCCCCTACGAGGACAGGCTGAGAGAGTTGGGACTCTTCAGCCTGGAGAAGAGAAGGCTGCAGGGGGACCTGATAGCAGCCTTCCAGTACCTGAAGGGGGCCTACAGGAAAGCTGGGGAGGGGCTTTTTACAAGGATAGATCATGACAGAACAAGGGGTAATGGTTATAAACTGGAAGAGGGTAGATTTAGGCTGGATATAAGGAAGAAATTCTTCCCTGTGAGGGTGGTGAGACACTGGAACAGGTTGCCCAGGGAAGTCGTTGATGCTCCCTCCCTGGAAGTATTCAAAGCCAGGCTGGATGGGGCTTTGGGCAACCTGGTCTAGTGGGTGGTGTCCTTGCCCATGGCAGGGGGGTTGGAACAAGATGATCTCTAAGGTCCCTTCCAACCTGAACCATTCTATGATTCTATGATTCTATGATAAGAATGTGCCATTCAATATTGTATTAATCAAGACCATTTATAGTGTAAATCCGAACATTAAAACAACAAAAAGCAATTAACTATGTTTTCCTGGCTGAGAACATCTGATTAACTTTTTTATTTAACATTGATTTGCATTATGTTAACCCTAAGATTTTATTTGTCCTGTATTATAAACAGCGTTTACATAATTTTATTGAGTCTTTCCAGAGTCAGAAGGGCAAGAATTCTATTACAAAACATGTCTGGAAATGTGCTATAAAAGTGCAAGATAATTACTGAAATAGTAATTATTCAAGAAACATTAGCTTGAAAGATTTAAAATTAAAATGACCTTAGTAGGAGGGCAAACGTTTGCTCATATTCATAAGTCACAAGTATATATTTCTGAATAACCCTACTTAGTGGTAGGTTGTTTTTCCCTCTAAACATTCTCTCTTAAATCAAAGTGAATAAAATTAAAAGGAAATCCCTGAGAAGAATGAGGCTATTATCAGTCATTGAGCTCATCTGAGTTCATTGGGGACAACAAATAATGCAATCTAATTAATTAGGATGACAGCAAACTGTGTGACACATTTCTTATGGCTGGCTGGTTTAACATTCTAAACCCTCTTGTTGATTAGAACTTGCATGTTTTAAATAGAAAAGGATGTTAGACATCCCATCTGCCGTGTAACAGAGCATCAGGAAAAAAATATACTGAACTTTTGATAAGTTCACATTGCAAGAACAAAACAAATACATCTTATCTGATATGCAGCAACAACACAATTCCAGTTGTTTCTAAAATTCTATTATTTTAATCAAACTATATGGAGAAAAATAAATCCTACCATCAATTTGATTCTTTGATTAGTCTGACATCATGTTAGTCAATAAAAATGTCTCTTTTTCAAATACCTCTTCTCTCTGAGTGAGAACAAGTAAAATTTTGAAAGAGAGTGCACATCCTTTTGTTTACAAAGTGCTGTTTGGCAAATAATGATATAATGCTGACTACTATGCAGAGCTGTGACTCTAATTATGTGCATATTCTGAAGCAAATTTATTAGAAAGCAGTGTGTTTAAAAATACATGATTCTTTTTCATATCTGAATACACTTATGTGATAGTTGTTCTAGTATATTTCAAATAAATTTTGCAAGTGTATGAAGGGGCTATATATTGTTCATGAACCCAAGTATGTTAGGATCAAGTTGTTTTTTGTTATTTTTTGTTGGGTTGGGTTTCTTTTGTAATAAGTTATTTTATAAATAAGACATTGGAAATATCCATTTGTATGTGGTTGCAGAAAATATGAATGTGATTATAAATTCTTGATTTCTAATTGGATTAATTTCAGAAATTAAGTATTTCCTCTCAAACATGTTAATGAATCTATTAGAAACGCTATGTTGTTATGGGACTATATACAGGTATTGTTGATTTCTGTCTGTCTGTTTTGGAATACATGTGTGTAAATTACTAAAATAAATTGCTTTTATTTATTAATTTTTTGTTCTGAGTAGGAGCCTGTATACCACTGGTACAGGGCCTCTACCTTGGCAGCCACTTGAGTGTTCTTTTTGAAAACTGAGATGATTATTGATGCACTCATGCATATCTCATTAAGCAATTAAAATATGCTTAAAGTTACAGTAGTTTCACACAGAAGACAAATGCTTGTGAAGCACAAATGCTGTCACAGAACCATGTAAAGGACACAGAAATTGCAGTTTACTTAGCTTTTCATTGGACATAATAGGAAGCTTTCCATTATTTTTTTTCCTTGTTCAAAATTCTATTTTCTAAACTACAGTCAGTTTGCACATTTCTTGTCAAGCCTTATTTGCTTAACATTCAAAAAATAAAAAAAATAAAGAAGAGGAAAAAATACTCAAATTAGCATTGTTCTGCATTTTTCTGCATTGAATTCAAGATATTTTGTGCATTATGTTGATATTCCAAGTGCTCGTCTGGGATAATTGTAATAGGTTTTTTTGTTAAATGACCTCTAATGATAATAATTAAAAGATCTTTAATCTTTATATAGGGTATTTGATATCAGGTGTGTATGTCTGGTTGTTTTCTATTGTTCTTTAATTCTTTTTTATGTTACAGAATGAATGAGAACACTGATTTATTTTTTAATAAGCCTTTTCAGTCAGAAACAATTGGAATGAGTCTAGCATATTTGCATTAATGTTTTTGTTTATTGTTCTTGATGTAGTCTAATTGAGAATGAATATTACTATGCAAATACATATGGTCACTGATATTAAAGCTGATATTAGACTGCTAGAAATACGTTTTAATTCAGAAGAATGAAAAGACAGTACATATGGTATACTACTTTTAATGAATCAAATCAACAAATAGAATATTCCACACCAGAAACATACTTAAATCTGTTTAAACGGTGTAGCTTGTATAGCCATAGAATCTTTAAAAAACACCTATGAAAAATTACTGTGATTGTTAGCTAGTATACCATAACATGTCAATGTTTTTTCAGGGCTTGTTCTTAGCAGATTTCAGCTACAAATTTAAGGGGGAATTTAACAAAACTTAGTAATTGACAGTTTTCGGGGAACCATTATGCAGAAAAAAAGTCATTATGAAGCAACTGTCATGAACCAGCAATAAATAACAGGTTTAGCAAGAGGAAACACTTGAATTAACACCTGAAGAGGTGAAAAGTCATTGAAGAAGAGAAAAATATGTAGCTCACTCTGAAAGGAATGTCTCCTGCTTATTTCCATGGAAATTACAACAGATACAAAGAGCACAATAACACTATTTGATAGAGAAAATTCTCAGCTACAAAAAACTGCTTTTCAGCGTAGTCACCACCATTAGCTATGCATTTTCACCAGCGATGAAAAAGAGCCTGCAGTGGTATATGCTTGAAGAAGAGTGGCTGGAAAGCTGACCAGCAGAAAGGAACCTGGGGTTGCTGGTTGACAGCTGGCTGAAAATGAGCCAGCAGTGTGCCCAGGTGGCTAAGGATGCTTAGACTGGACATTAGGAAGAATTTCTTAACATAGAGAGTGGAAAAACATTGGAACAGGCTGCCCAGGAATCTGGCGAGTCCCCATCCCTGGCGGCATTTAAGAGACATATGGATGTGACACTAAGTGCCATGGTTAAGTAATAGGATGGAGTAGATCAGGTTGTTGATTGGACTCAATGATCTTGAAAATCTTTTACAACCTAGATGATTGTATAATTGTACAATTCTAACCATATTAGAAGTTCCCAGACATTCATACCGTGTGAGTCAGACTCGATGATCTCTAGAGGTCCCTTCCAACCTCTGCAATTCTGATTCTGAATATGGAAGTGAAAAAGTTAATCCTGAGGCACCAATAACCATCATGTCATCTTTAAAAACCATCATCAGAATGGATCACAGAAATGAATTTTCAAGTCTCATAAAGCAGAATCATTTTAGATCTGTTAATTGAACTGTATCTTGTTGAAGTGCCAGCTGAAATTTCAAACCAGAGTTCTCTCAGGCACAGATAGATAGGTACCTGAGCTGACATCCCACAACACTGAAAAAGGAAAAAAAATTTTTGACCTTCACCTGATTTTGTTCTGATAACACATGCTACCAGATCAATCAATGTTATTGACAATATTACAGAACTTTTTAACATGAGCAGTTGAATTATGCAAATAATTGTTTCAGTTGATCACAAATGAGGGAGGAATTGCTTTTAAATAAGCTGAGGAAAGGGTAAGTTTTTAATGTAAAAATAATAAAAAGGGAACAAAGAGGCAAACTGCTTAAATGTTGGGACAAAATTGACTAAAAAGCCTGAGAAACAGGCCTTTTTTTTTTTTCTTTATATCTGTTGTAGTTTCCATGGAAATAAATACGAAGCATTACTTTCAGCGAGACCTATGTACCTGGTGTGAGTATTAGTATTAAGTTTTACCAGTGTTGTGAAAATACAGACAAGAATCTGAAAACCTGTTCTTACATGAGGAAAACACAATGAAATGCAAGACACTCGATCCTGTAGATTATGCAAATCTTTATAAAAGCAGTTTTATAAAGAGAAAAGATGTCTTCATTTCATTACGTCAAACAGTTTTGGCTCAGGAAGATTTTTTTTGTGTTCATTTTCTCTTTCCCCTGTGTCCGTGTCTAAACTATTTATCAATGTAGCTGTTGGAGGACAAGTTCCTCTCTTCATAAAACTAATTAATGTTAATAACTTAGCTTTTTACGTAGTACGATACAGTGTGGTCTACCATGCTGTGGCACTGTATTTTTCCTATTTCGTAGCTCAGAATGGATAACCCATTACAGAAAAAAAAATAAATTATAAATGGAATTACCTTCAAATTATGTCTCAGTAGAGGTCATTGGAATCCTGTAATGGAGACTTGAAATGAATTTTTAAAAATACCCAAATTACTTAGTCTAGGAGAGAGTATTGACCAGTGGTTAGATGAGAAGTGTGCAAGAACTGGATGATTAACAAATCATCATTTGCAACTAAAATTCTTGCATTTCACTATGGAAGTGAGAAATATTTCTATTTTCTGAAATTTCTCTTTGCACAGAAGGCCAGCATAAAATCACTGACATCCTATTTACATAGAGTTTTGGGTTATAGTTGGACCTCATGTACAGGTACACCAGAAAATGTAAGTTCACATAACTTTAAACTTCATAATTGTACCTCATGAGAAATCACATTAGCTTGAATTCATTGATCTAATAATATATAGAGGAAAAAGTAAAACAGTTTATTTAGTTGTCATTATTTGGCTCCAGAGAAATACACCTCAATTAGGTGTATAGCATCCAAACTCCTATCATGATCTGCTTGTCAATACAATTAATGGGATCTGAGGAAATATTCCACTAAGTAGAAACAAATATCAGATCAACTGGATGGTGCACTACTGACTGTATCATCAAAAGGCACAGTCCAATCAGTTAACAAAGATATCTCATACCATGTGACATGAGGTACAGTATCCTGTAATTAGTTAGGGGTATAAAAGGTCTAGGGTCTCCTATAGATTCTGTGTCATATTAGTTACTCCACCACAGATGTCTAAAATACCTTAAGATATCTTAAGTGGTATATCTATGAACTGAATCAAACACATGGCTTCTACTCAGACTGCTAATCATAAAGCATTAAGGTGGAGTAATCTGTAAATTTATCATGACCGTGCACCCTACATTAATTTGGTCTATTTTGAGCCAAATTCTCAAAAATGTTTTTAAAATACATTTTTGTAGACCTGCATGTATCTTCCATATACACGGCAAAAACAAGTCATTTTTTTCTTGTTTCAAATTAAAATACGATTGGATTTTGATTGTGCAGGTTTTACTACCAGAAAAGACATTGATAATGCATTTAGAGAGTGTCATATAGGGCCCATATGTAAACAGATTGTAGCATCTAATAAACAATTTCAGAGTATCTGTCTAGTAAAAAAGGATAAAAAGGGAAAAAACAAACAAACAAACAACAACCTTACCCATACTATTCAGCTGCAGAACAGTATTACCACAGCTAAGCTACATTAGGAATCATCTCTGGCCTAAACCATGCTAGGAATTAGATGCTAATGAATGGTCTTCCATTTGCTGAGCAATTTAAATTCTTCCTTATGCGTTGATTTTAGCATAGACATAAATTTCTCTTCTCTTTTGTGGGATCCTGCCGTATGCAGGTAGAATTTCATTGGAGAATGCAACTCCATGGGAATCATTGTAATTGCTTTAATTTATATTAACACAGAAATTGTTCCTTTGCAATTAACCTCACCCTGCTCCCTCTTTATTAGGTCTCATGGAAACCTTTCAAAAGTCATTGAAAATAAACACTGCCTTATCTTATATATGCAACATAGCAGACATTGCACTTTAATTTTCCAAGGAATTTTTTTTTTTTATCCTCACGTGAAAAGCATGAAAAGCTGTAGTTTGTGTATGAAGGCTAGCATATGAAGAGGTTAATTAAACACAAAGTGGTTTGCTACTGTCACCTGAGGAGAAGAGGAATGGATAAAGAAAAGTACTTGATTTCCCTCCTGTCTAGGCATATTTATTTCTGTCAATAAAAAAGGTGGCAAACAAGGAAAGCCATAATTTCTCCAAAGTGAAATAGTTAGGAGCTCTGTTTAATCTCTTGGAGCTAACTGAGACATTTGAAAAATACATGTGACGAAAGTAAAGCATGATTCCCACATTAGCTGTTGCGCTGATTGTGCTCACAGGGGAATGGTATAATTCTGATNCTCTCTACTTTTCTCCCCCATCCCATTTGGGGAGGGGGGAGGGTGAGTGAATAACTGTGTGGAACTTAGCTATCTGCTGAGCCAAACCATGACAGACGTACTCATTTCAATCAGCCAATCTGTTACATTGTGTGGAAAGTTAGAGATCACGGCCTGAACAGGGGACTAGCCCGTGAGAAAGGGCTCATGTTAGCTTGGGAACACAAGTACACTGCCTTGGCCTGTGCACCTGCATATGGCTAGATGAAAACTTGTTTGTGAGACAAGTACCTTTGTTTTGTGTGAACAACCTTGTTTACACAGAACTGTATTTGTCTCCCGCTACTGTATAAATAGCCACGATACCACAGTGGGGGGAGCCCTCCGGCCGAACCCTGCTGCTGAACCCTTGCTGGCTTGCTGGTGCCAGCATCTGCATCAGTGATCCCACTGTCGGCTCACCACCACAGGCACTTGGCCAACCCCCTTTGCCAGCCTGCCACCACTGGCACCCCTATCTGCACAGACTACCAGGCAGCCACCCCAGTATTGTGAGTATCCCTCTATTAAACTGATGAATCTGAGCTCACCTCCAAGTGCTTTCCTTGGAATCGGTGAACCTTAAGCAGAAGCGCTGTCGCTTTTGCACAAAATACATAAAGAAATGGAAAACAAAATTTTAATTCTTCCTGCTAGAGTGCATCTGTGTGCGCAACTTCTTTGAGATTCTCATGAATGTTACAAATTATTCCTTTCTTTCTTTCAATTTTCTTGCTAATTGCAGCACCTTTAGTTATCAGCTTCTGAAACATTTTGAAATAGATATGAATACTGAATGTATCTGTAAAGTTTCTATTCAGTTTTGTAATTAGAAATGCATTTAGCTAAGTCTTTAAATCTGCAGTGGCAGGACATACTACATCTATAGGGAAGAGTTCACAACTCTTGTCACCCTTTACACAGTTTCCACAATTATCTGGAGATGTATCTAGATTGATTTTGAGTATATACTTTATAGCTTTAAAATAAAGCAAATAGTCTTGTAGACATAAATATCTGGAATAGGCCAGTACTGTAGAGGTGACTGTTAGAAAAGAGTTGTGATTTACACATAGATGTGAAACCTCAATACTTAGATCTTATGAAGATTTTCCACTACCGGAGTACAGACGAACAAAGAAAAAAACAACCATTAACTGTCAACGGGTCTGTTTGCAAATGAGTCTGATATTTCCTTTCCAATGAAAATCACAGGAAAAAATCAAATAGGAACAAACTAACAAGAAAGAAGTAATGTATTATAAATTAATAGACCATTTTTCGGGTGTTCCTCACATACAAGCACACCTGCCATTGCAAAATATTTTTAACAATATTTTCAGTTAGTCTATTTGGTATGCTCAAAGCCTTACTTACAGACAAGGGAAAACAAACCTCACAGACCAATCCAAAAATTTATTAAAATGATTGAATATTTGCAGGTAATAAACTAATTAATTAATTAATACTTGTAGGGAAACAGTTGATCACAGCCTGAACAGATGATTGAGCACATAGTGGAGGGGCGTGGCTGGCCTGGGGAATTGTGGTAGATCACTTGCACCTGTGACAAGAAGGATGGACCTGGGGCAGGGTTGTCCCAGGCTTAGATAAGGGCCAGCCAGGCAAAGCAGAAGTAGTCTGAGAGAGAGAGTGGATTAGAAAGCGGTTGGAGAAGCAGCAGCATAAGGAAGATGTTGAGACTTTAACTCCAGATGAAACAAATGACATAGTCATAGGAGTTTTGGAACTTTTTCCATTATGATACTTAATGCTATTAATAATTACATATTATACTTTTTTGATCCAAGAATTGTTACCAGTAGAAATATAATTATTATAGATTAACAAAAAAAATGTTTCCATATAAAGTCATATTAATAGCGATAAACTCAATAAACATATTTTAGGTTCTACTCCATTTTTGAGGGTATAGTACTCAGCCTTGCATGACTCCTCTGGGTCCCAAGGTAAGTACCTTCAGCCTTTTGGTGCAAGAAGGGTGTTATGCAATGTTGTCAGCATCTGTACTCTTCCCCAAGAATCCATCTAGCTGCTACTCATTCTCCCTCATTTTTCCAGTTCTCTTTTTAGTAGAAATCATAGGACAATGTCATTAGTATAAATCCATTGTCTAAGTGACTTAGTGTTTGACTATAGTTTCAGAGTTACACTGAGAAGCTAAAAATTTTAGTTCTGTTGATGTTATTGGAAATGTTCATAGAAATCAATCGGATGAGGAATCCAAATTCCTGTAATTTTTACTGGATGTAAGTGATATTATTAAAGCAAAAAAAAAAAAAAAAATCCTAATTCAAGTGTTTGTTTCTAAGTTTAGAAATACCTTTGGAATATCTATCAAATCTCTGATAATCATGTTCAGCTTATGATTAGGCTATTTATGTTTTGTCCCGTAACAACCACTAGCCCAGGTAAAATAACTATACTACAAAACAGGAGGGAAACCAATTTTTTACAATGGTAGATCGTGATAGGGCAAGGAGGAATGGTGAAGGTGAAGGGAGGAAGTTTTATACTGGATGTTGAGGGATGTCTCCCTTTACTGAGAGAGTGGTGAGGTGCTGGGACAGGCTGCCCAGAGAGGTTGTGGATGCCCCATCCCTGGAGGTGTTCAAGGCTAGGTTGCATGGGGCCCTGGACAACCCGATCTAGCACTAGATCTGAAGGTTGGCAGCCCTGCCTGCGGCAGGGGGTTTGGAACTTGATGATCCTTGGGGTCCCTTCCAACCCAGGCCATTCTATGATTTATCAGAAATCACAAAGTGGTAAAGTATGGTGAGACAGGAGTTAAAATATAACTCCAAAATTTTCCAGGAACACCTTGCTAATCCTCACACAGATGTCTAAATTCATTTCTTATAATTTACAGTTCTTCCAGGCTTCATGTGGTTAGTGATGAATATTGATTTCATGAGAGACTATAGCTGTTCAAATCTTTTTAAAAGGAAGTCACTATTTCAGTGATTTATGGATCAGGATTTAGGAATTCAGGTAGAAAAACAAATAAATAGAATACCTGAATTAAACACAGAATTGCAGGGGTTGGAAGGGACCTCTGGAGATCATCGAGTCCAACCCCCGTGCCAAAGCAGGTTCCCTAGTGCAGGTTGCATATGTAGGCACCCAGATGGATCTTGAATATCTCCAGGGAAGGAAACTCCATAACCTCCCTGGGCAGCCTATTCCAGTGCTCCATCACCCACACCGTGAAGTTCTTTCGCATATTGGTGCAGAACTTCCTGTGCTCCAGCTTAAGGCCATTGCCCCTTGTCCTTTCCCCACTGACCACCGAAAAGAGGTTCCCCACCTCCATTTGCCTCCCACAACTAAGATACTTATAAACATGGATCAGGTCCCCTCTCAGCCTTCTTTTCTCCAGGCTGAACGGACCCAGCTTACTGAGCCTCTCCTCATAAGGGAGATGGTCCAGGCCCTTTATCATCTTTGTGGCCCTCCGCTGGAATCTTTCCAGCAGGTCCCTGTCTTTCTTATACAGGGGAGCCCAGAACTGGATACAGTACTCCAGCTGAGGCCTGACCAGGGTGGAGTAGAAGGGTAGGATCACCTCCCTTGACCTGCTGGCAACGCTCTTTTTGATGT